>PVIY010011794.1:0-64102 GCA_004026745.1 Myrmecophaga tridactyla
CCTGGTATATTGCCTTCTAGCAGTTTACAAACTAAAACACAACCTCATTCTTTTGCTCTGTACAGAGACTGGGAAACAAACTGCCCAGTACAGACTCTGTAATGCTTTTAAAGGTTTTACATGGACTCTCCACTAGCACGCAAGCTTCTTGAGGATCAGGGCCACTTCTGCATTGTTTGATTTGTATGTCCTTTCTATTCATGGTGCCTGGTACATAGACGAGCAATTACTTTTTAAAATAAAATAATGACTACATAACCAAAATTAATCACTCCGACGCTCTATGTTCCCATTTCTTTGATTATTAATCTGTGTTTCTGCAATTAATCTCACATGCCATTTTTTTAATGAGCTGAGTTCCTTGAGGGTAGGAGTTCATTTGTCTTTGCACCTGATTCTACTGCAGGTGGGTCTTATTAAATGTTAACTAGATCAATATGAAAGGTAGAAAAAGTTGCTCTTATTCCTGCCCTGCAACAACGTGATTATTTGACCAGACTTTTAGATGCTGAACTACTCCAAGGCAGGGTCTCAGTCTCAAAACATTGGGTTCATTCCAGGATCATATGGATTATAGAGAAAAAATAGAGAGCAATGCAAACTATTTATGCCTGAAAGCATGGTCTTACTCTAAAAGTCATATGAAAGATTGGCAACAAGTCTCTGACAAATCACAAACATCATTATCTGAGTTTTCCTAATTATATATCTACAGCATTACATGTGAGGAGACTGCAACCTAGTAAAATGTTCTAATTCTGATATCTCTTCTTGAAAGTTTTGTAATGGATTCGTCTGAAGAACATACCATTAGCTTATATCTTTTTCAGGTAACCAAAAAGGATACTTGATTTTTTTCTTTAAAAGATACAAGAATCCTACATAAACAGTGAATGATTTTTCTAAAAGCATGTTTCTGCAACATTCTGATATAAAAAAAAATCAGTTATTATTTATCTGAAATTCAAATTTAAGTGGGCATCCTGTATTTTATTTGATAACCCTACTCTAAGTTCAAATTCCAATTTTTCTGACAATCACCTTGTGCCAGTTACTTAATTTCCTGGAGCCTTACTTCTTTGAAAAATGCGGGTGAACGTATATATCTTCCAAAGATTTTGAGATGATTTAATGTGATGTTGCTGTGCTTCCTGGCATGGATGCAAGATTGGAAGTTATCTCAAAATACTTTTCAATGAAAAATATAATACAAATCAAGATAAACTTAAGCCTCTACATGCTAACATTAACAAATCTCTTTCTGTTATATAAAGAGTTTATTTCTCATGCATGCAGCACTCGAGACTACCTTAATCTTATAGCCCTGCTATTTCAGCATAGGGTCTCCTCCAGGGATGTGAGGGGGAAATGAGGAAGACAAAAGAATTGTCCCCCAGTATTTAAATACTTCAGCATGGAAGTGCTACACTTCATATCAGCACACAATCCCTAGACAACACTTGTTGCACAGCCCTGCCTAGCTACAATGGGACAGAGAAAAAAAACAAAAACAAAAAGAACCTTCTGTAGTGAATACTATAAGGCTTTAACACAATGTTTATCATAATTAGAAGTGATAATAGAATCTGCAAGTTAGACAAATGCTCAGAAGTCCAAACTTCTTAATGCAAAAAGTTTCTTCCAGGCTGTCACCAACACTTCAGCTAGCCTTTTTTTAATGTTTTCAGTGACAGGGGGCTCACGGCCTCAATATTAAAGGTTTCTCTTTTGTTGAACTAAAAATCTGCTTCCTTGTGATTTCTAAAATTGGCTCTACTCTGTGAGCACCCATGACAATCATTGCATTTTATTTAAAAAAAGAAAAACAACTACGGTATAGAAAATAAGGTTAAAAATGAGAACCCATCATCATTTGAAGAATGAAGAATTTTAAAAATTGGAAACAGATATATGATTTATAAAATCAAAGAATGCTTAGGAAAAACTCAAATATGTAATTCATCAATTGTTATCTTTCAACTTCTCAGAGTAAAAGTTCAGAAGGCAGGGGTGGAAGTAAAGAAAATGAATCTATTACCTTTCTTTTTTTTTTTTGTTATATTTGCTATGTGTACCTGCTACTTCTATTTTGGAACCATAATTTTTATGCAGAAACTTTCTAACCATGAACAAAAAAGCTTAATAACTTTGGCCTGTTTTCAGCTAAATTCCTTTCTCTATTAACCAGGTAAAAGTGCTTAACTACATTATATATTTTTAAAATTAAAGTGTTGTAGTGGCAATTCCTGATGTTTTAAGGACCTGATTCTTTATGCAGGGATAAAAATGATGATAGACAGACTTAGTATATACCGTCTATGCTGGTTTGAAATGATGTATGTACCCTAGAAAAGCCATGTTTTAATCCTAATCCCATTTTGTAAAGGCAGCTGTTTCTTCTAATCCCTATTCAGTATTGTATGTTTGCAACTGTAATTAGGTCATCTCCCCGCAGATGTGGTTTAATCAAGGTGGTTTAGGTAGAGGCGTATCTCCACCCAATTGGGTGGGTCTTGATTAGTTTCTGAAGTCTTAGAAAAGAGGAAGCATTTTGGAGAATGAGAGATTCGGAGAGAGCTGAGAATGCTGCAGCGCCACGAAGCAGAGTCCACGAGCCAGTGACATTCGGAGATGAAGAAGGAAAATGCCTCCCTGGGAGCTTCATGAAAGAGGAAGCCAGGAGAGAGAAAGCTAGCAGATGACGCCGTGTTCGCCATGTGCCGTTCCAGCTGAGAGAGAAGCCCTGACTGTGTTTGTTATGTGCCTTCTCACTTGAGACAGAAACCCTGAACTTCATCCGCCTTCTTGAAACAAAGTATCTTTCCCTGGATGCCTTTGATTGGACATTTCTATAGACTTGTTTTAATTGGGACATTTTCTTGGCCTTAGAACTGTAAACTAGCAACTTATTAAATTCTCCTTTTAAAAAGCCATTCTGTTCCTGGTATATTGCATTCTGGCAGCTAGCAAACTAGAAAACTTTCTTTGAATAAGGAAATATATTATTCTATTACCAGATTACTATGCTTCATCTATTTGAAGGAAAGGTTTGTTTCCTTCCTATTTGCTCTTTCCTATTTTCTAATGTCTGGGTTTAATTTTCTCACTCTTCAGGTTCCTATTTTCTTTTCTTTAGCCTTTAAAATGTTGGAGAAATATTAGTGAACACTTCAGAAAGAATATAGAGCTCTATTTTTACTGACCTACTTATAATTCTGCATGAGAAAATAACCTACTTGGCAGAGCTCATTTCAAAATATAGCAAAAGATTTAATAGTGACTACTAACGAACAGGAGCCCTGAGTAGCACCTGGAACGTTCTACCAGGGCTGCAAGGGGTTGAGTATTAAAAGGTCATAGTCTATATTGTCTATAATTATTCATACAAGATATTAACACAGCTCATAAATGAAACATGCATTCTAGCAACCATTTCTAGTCCCTGAGACATTGGTTTGTCTACATTTCATTTTCCCTGATTGCTTTTTATATTTCCTCTTCACTCTTCCATCTCCAAATGTTCCCTTCAATTGTACTGTTAATTTCAAACTGTATAATAACACAACCACAATAAACTGTAATGTTGTGGAAACAGTGATGGAAATGGGACTAGGGAAACATGTTCAATCCCGGCTTGGTTTATTGCTATGCAAACTTGAGAAAGTCACTTCAGTTCTCTAAACTTCATAAGGACATCTACCCTATGAGCTACCATGAAGATTAAATGTAAGATGGGTTGCACAATTGCCCCCTAAACTGTAAATACTCCCTTTTACAATTACAAAATGAGTGTGAGTTCCCTTTCCTTTTCAATGTCCAATGGAAAAAAACAAAAAGGGCTCATAATGAATGATTTATCTAGGCATGCCTTGACAAAAAGAGTAATACAAATAAGCAAATGCAATATACCAAAACTGAAAAAAAATAGAAATTTATAAGTCCTTGAAAGATATAAATATAAAATAAACAGCACTGATAGGTCTATCCCTAAAAAAAGCAAAAAAGTTTTCCGTATGCAGTCTATAGAAGAACATTTTTTAGATATGATTGGTTAGAATCATATTTAAGAATCTTCATAAAATATTTTACAAAGGAAAGAAATCACTATTAATATTAAAACCTTTTTGGAGAACTCAGGAATGTCCAGATGCTGAAAGGAATGGATGTGGATAAACAGGGCACAGCAGCAGATGCAATGAGTAGAATGCCAGGCCCCTGCTAGTAACTTTGTGTTTCCAATCGACCCATAAGAAAACCAAGGCATTCGTGCTGCCACTTTTCTCTATGGATGTGCACTTCTGCACGAGGACTATTTCTTCCTGCTGAACATCCCAGGAGAACAACTAAATGTGGAAATATTTATATATTGCAAATTATGCCTATAACCCACAACTGTGACTCTTGCGTTAAGGGCAGGGTGATATAGCCCCTCTCCTCCCACAGAAAGAAACTCTTAATCTTAACTAATAAAACTTGCCTAATAAAAGCCAGAATTCATTTTAATCATCTGTTTAATTTAAATGTTAAGTGATGGTTCTCAGCCGTACAGAGGGTAATGGAGACTGGGATGCCTTCTTTAGGTCGCAGGGTGGTCCCTGTACCTGGAAACTTAGCCTCAGTTTACAGCTCTCCTCCACACCCCTCTCCTTGGTGTCTCTTCCCCTTCTGCAGTGCCTCCCTCCTGCTAACTTCTTCATTCCCTCCCCTTGGGGTGTGACTTCTAATGCCCAGGCTCCAGGACTGATTACCACATGGATTGGGGGAAGGAGAGGGAACCTTATACACTTATCAAAACAACTTGTATGGAGCAATATATGCCCACACAAAGTCCGTTTGGTAATGTTTTTCTTTCATTCGTCTGTCTGGAACCCTTAATCTTGACTTTCTATATGTGTCATTTGCCACTTCATTAATTAGAAAATTATAATAAGCTGATTTCATGAAAAAATATTTATTTGTAATAAAATTCATTTGATCTTTCTCCATTCATTACTGATTATGGTTTCATTCTAGTTTATTAGCAAATTTAACCCTAGTAACAGTAAATCTATCCAGAGCCTTACTTCTCAATTGGCTTATTTCTCATAGTTTAATTTTAATTTTTAAAGGTTAAGGACAGGGAGGGCAATGGTGGCTCAGTGGCAGAGTTTTCGCCTGCCATGCTGGAGACCTGGGTTCACTTCCTACTGCCTGCCCATGCAAAAAAAAAAAAAAAAAGTTAAGGCCAGTCCGGCCACAGCCGTTGTCACGCTCCATGACCCTCAGCACAGGGGGTGCAGGCAAGTGGACAAACTCGAGGTTCTTGGGGCCCCTGGTGACCTCAGCCCACTACAGCCCATGGAGCCTCCTGGCCAGCACCACAAGGACCACACCCGCCAGGGTATTTCATCCCTGTATGTTATGTCCCACGTAGAGGGTAGGGCAATGAAGATGACCCCCATGAGTCTGGCCCTGGCACTGTAAGATCAACAGTGCCATCCTGACCAGAAGAAGTGTAACAAATAAGGTATCAGTGGCTGAGAGAGTTCAGAGACAAGAGGCTACTCTGGAGGTCACGCTTACACAAACTTCAGTTTGACATTGCTGCCTATCTCAACTTGCCAAATTCCAATCAAAAACATTCCTGCCACCTAGGACATTATATAAGGTTGCACAAGGGTTCCATGCAGTAGAATAACTTTCCAAAACCTGCAACCTCCAGATGGTCCCTGGACCAGATAAATCCTGAAATGCAGAGGGGTCAGCCTTTCTAGAGCATCGACTGGCTCCATCCTCCTATCCCATATTATCGACAGCCCCTTCCAGCATAAAAGAGTTGGAATGGCCATGGCCCAGTTACCCAGAAGGAGTGGGAGAGGGATCAGGGGTGGTAGTGGAGTTGTGCAGAGAGGGTCAGGTTTAATAAGAGTGTGAGTGCTGAATCAGTATATTGATGTTTCTTTTGGTCTCTAGTACCTTAGAGCAGCTAGAAATAAAAACCTAGAATTGTGGAATTGGAACCCATACCAAACTCTGAAATCTGTTCGACAACTAATTGTTGCAATGTACTTTGAAATTTATTGCTTTTTTGTATATATGTTATTTTTCACGGAAAAGAAAAAAAAAAGAGAAGGAAGAGTATAATAGAGAAGATAGGATTTAACAAATGAAAAAAAAAGAAATATGAAGGCAAGTAGATTTCATATTTGTTCAAAAGACAAGAATTCAAGCACTGGAGGAAAAAAGGTCCAAACCGTCACCACGTTTTCATTAGCGATATCCCATATAGCATGAAATGGCGAGCTATTAATGATCTACTGAGAGCAAAGGTTGGCAAGGTTAAATATGTGGAGCTTTTTTAAGGATGAGGAAGGAAAATCAAGGGGTTGTGATGTGGTTGAATTCAAAGATGAAGAATTTGTAAAGAAAGGTCTAGAAACTGTGACAAATATGACCTTAGTGGAAGATGCCTGGATATTAAAGAGAATTCTGATGGAGAAAATGTTCCTAGGGCATTGGAACAACTGGACCATTATTTCCAAGAAGACAAGTACCTGATATGGGATCATATTGTTGAATTTACCACCTTCTTTTCTTAATAATCCAAACGTTCCTCCTGAAGTTATCAGGAATATGCAGACTGGTAAACTTGGTTCTGCAATTTTTGTTGCCAATCTTGACTTCAAAGTTGGTGGGAAGAAACTAAAGGAAGCATTCTGCATACCTGGAACTGTAAAGTGGGCAGCTATTAAAGAAGACAAAAGATGGCAAGAGCAGAGGAATGGGCACAGTCACTTTTTGAACAAGCAATGAAGCAGTTCAAGCAATTTCTATGTTCATTGGGCAATTTTTATTGTATAGTCCTGTACATGTGAAAATGGGTGAAGTCTGTCCTTCATGAAGACTATGGTTCACATGATATTAAGACATCACAATTTTCATGTGGTCTTGGAATGGGACTTGGGTCTGGTGGAGCCTATTAGTGCCAACCAGTTGAACTTTGGTGGTGTACTGGGAAATTTAGGTCCAAATAGTATGGGAATTGATGGGACAGGTTTTGGAGAAATGAATGGAATTGGAGGAAGAATTGGGCTTGGTGGCCTGGAACTAATGAATAGCATGGGTGGATTTGGTGGAGTTGGCCAAATGGGAGAGCTATATGATGGTACAATGACTAGCAGCATGGAGAGAGATTTTTGGATGTGGTGATATTGGAATAAATCATGACTTTGGAGATTCCTTTGGTAGACTTGCTGCCTTTTAACTTCACTTGGAAGAAACTAAAAGAAAAATTCAGTCCGTGTGATCATGTAATGTTTGCAGAAATAAAAATGGAGAATGAAAGGTCAAAAGGCTTGACTCCCTAGAATCAGCTAAAAAAGACTGCAGAATAATGAATGACATAAAAATCAGTGGCAGAGAAATTGATGCATGCTTAGATCATAATGCATAATTTCAAACCACCATTGGAACGTTCCTACATCTGTTTTGCTAAATTTCCTAGTAAAAGTAATTTTTTAAGAAATCCTGTATGCTTACAAAAGCTATAAAAATGAACTTTTAAAACTCCTACCAGCTTTTAAAAGTATAGTGTTAAAAATATACTATGATTTTTTTTTTTAATCTCAAGTTCGGGTCTTTAAAGACAGTAAGTCTGGTCGTTAAATGAATGGTTATGCTGTTTTTAATCAAATAAGCCATTTTCTAGTTATTTTCATAGTGGCATTCATTTATTCAACTTTCCCTGACTTTTATCAACTTATTGTAAGGTAAAACATGGATGGATTTTTTCATAACTTCTGTTTTTTATATATTAGTTGTCCTTGAAAGGAAAGGGCCAGACAAATTATATCAGTTAGTTTTAAATTACTTTTCTTTGATCATAAAGAATTACTGTAAATTTTAGATCCTAAAGTTTAGGATGTTTTTTATTTGACTTAAATGAAGAAATGAATTTTGCCTTTTTCTGTCCCTCTCATTATTCACATTTTCCACACACACTACTAATATCAATCTCCACAGCCCCTTATTTTATTATTTCTAATAATGTCATGGAACTGATAATGTAGTAAGCCCCTGTCCTAGTCTGCTAGCTGCCAAAATGCAATATGCCAGAATCCAAATGGCTTTTAAAAAGGGGAATTTAATAAGTTGCTTGTTTACAGTTCTAAGGCCGAGAAAATGTCCAATTAAAACAAGTCTATAGAAATGTCCAATCAAAGGCATCCAGGGAAAGATACCTTGGTTCAAGAAGGCCAATGAAGTTCAGGGTTTCTCTCTCAAGTAGAAGGGCACATGGCGAACACAGAGTTTCTCTCTCAGCTGGAAAGGCACATGGTGAACACAGTGTCATCTGCTAGCTTCTTCCTCTGGCTTCCTGCTTCATGAAGCTCCCTGGGGTTGTTTTCTTTCTTCATCTCCAAGAGTTTCTGACTAGTAGGCTCTCTGCTTCTTGTGGCTATGTCATTCTTCTCTGATTCTCTCTGTATCTCTTTCATTCTCCAAAATGTTTCCTCTTTTGTAGGACTCCAGAAACTTACCAAGACCCACCCAAATGGGTGGAGACATGTCATCCCCTAATCCTGCTTAACAACCACTCTTGATTAAATCACATCTTCAGGGAGATGATCTGATTACAGTTTCAAGCATACAGCATTGAATAGGGATTATTGTGCCTTTATGAAATGGGATTTAGATTAAAACATGCTTTTCTAGGGTCATATATCCTTTCAAACCAGCACACATATATATGTATTTAATAAAACATGGCTTTTCTAGGGGACATACATCCTTTCAAACCAGCACAGCCCCAAATATACTAATAGGCAGACTACTCCTAATTTTCTGTCTAGTTTCCATTCATTAAAATGAATTGCTAAAGAAAGAAAAATAATTGAAACATTGAAAGAGTTGGTTATGTAAGTCAGTCCTCTGCTATTCCCTTCTACAAGAGCTGATGTATTTATAAATGCAGTTTTAATAAACCATGGGACACCGAGGCATAGCATATCAAACACATTGGATCCCATGATGTTAGACATAGCCATATCTCCTTTATCTGCAGAAGAAAAGCATGCTGTCAAAATGTGCATAATGATACTGTATTTTATTAATAAGATCTGTTCAGAATATATACTGAATCTTTCTTGGTTATTCATTTTGGAAACTTGTATTAGAGTAAAAATCTTACTCAATTTATATATTTAATCGTTGTTGGGTTAGTATTTAAAGTTTTAACATTTATTTATCTAATAATATCTTTATTTATAATTTTTTTTCAATAAGATACACAGATTTTCTTAAAAGTTAAGAACATTCATAAAAATGTGAAGGACTTCTTATTGGATTTCATGAACTTCAAAATGTTACAATATAGTCATCCTTATACATGAGATTTTCATACTCCTACATTAGATACAAAGTAAATTAAAAATGCAACTTGAGCAGGCAATGGTGGCTCAGTGGTAGAGCTCTCGTCTGCCATGCCAGAGACCCAGGTTCGAATCCCAGTGCCTGCCCATGTCAAAAAAAAAAATAAAATGCAACTTGGATGAAAAAAAGTTTAGATTATTTAGGTTTTGATCTAATTCTTTTATATACTAATCTATTTTTGTGGCCAAAGTGATGGGTTGAGGAGATCCACAGAGTTATCTTGTGGCCTCCAGGAGCAAGCAACCTGCTCACTAATGCAGTTAGCTTTCCCCAACCTGTGCTCTAGAATATGTCATTTCTATTTTCCTGCTAAGTCATCCTGAGCTGTTACCTTTCTATTTGCATGTTCTTTCACATTACCCAAAACACATCAGAATTATCTGATGATCTTTATTGGTGAGTACAGTTTCTATCAATGTTTACTTAAAAAAAAAAATTCCCAGCTGTCTTTCAAATGGACAAAAAGGAGGTATTGGATCCAAAGCCCTAGGAGAGTTCTCTGATTAGAAGTATTTAATTTCTGGTAATGCCTATTTTATTGCATCTTAGTGAAGACACTTCTAAAAATCAACAAAACAGTCTGTTCCATGTCTCAGTGGGACAAACACAACATTTTGTAAGTCTTTTAATATTTGTCTCTGTATTATATGTGAAAAGGAGTTACAAATGCTCATCTAGGGGAAATGTGATTTTTACCAACACCTGAGAAAACCCATAATTCTCTGAGTCTCTTCCTTAGTGGAGAGTCATTAAGAGATAATAATTAGTTTCTTACAGTTGGACGTGCCCCTGTTTCTTTAGCCCATGTGATTCCTAAAACAGTTATAGACTAGGCTAGGGCTTGAGTTTTACTGCATTTTTCAGTTGGCTTCCATTTGTCTTATGGGCCACTGAGATACTAAACCCTTCTTGTGCTTCTTCCTCAGTGAAGGCAGCAATCATGGTATCATGTATTAACTTGTCTTTAGTGATTAAACAGTCACACATAATACCCATTGCAATTATACATTCTAGTAACAGCAATAGAACCACAGAATATCTTCTTGTTATCATAGCAGCCACTGCAGTTCCCCTGCATCAGTGCTGTTATCAGCCCTTTGGTAGCAATCCTGGCCATTTCCTCAATAGCCCTCTGAATGACTCCACCTGTCTAAGACAGCTATCATTCTTTTCTCCCATCTTTTCATTTCTTCTCCCTCTACACTACCTTTCTTAACATTACCTTTCTTTTGGATAACCCAAATCTTTTTCCCATTATTTAACCCTGTGCAAGATAACTAAACCAAAATCAGTGACTGCCTCCTGAATATTCTCTTGTCCATCCAGGAACAAAGTTGCAAAAGGTGTCCAAGTTTGGGGATCAACTCTCCCCACTCTCCCATAGCATAGCAGCTCTCATGCTGTACATAAACAGTGTTAAATTAGAGGTATCTCCCTGATCCTTACATAGGTAATCCAGAGTTATTTGTACCCATAATACTCTTTTTTTATTGTACCCATAATATTCTGACTGTTCAGTTATAAGCATTTCAAAGTTGATCTTAGAGAGGGTAGGTAGTAACCCCTCTAAGTTAGGACAACTCGCTCTCATTGCACCAGTTAGTTGCCATAATGTCTGGAAGAGTCTGCTTATAGAAATTTGCATTACTTGAAGATCAGTCATCAACCCAAACAATCCTTCCCATTCAGCAGCAGCTAGCAGGGATTCGACAAGCTTCAGTTATGCTATGAAACATGTTCTACTGATCAATGAAATGGAAGGAATATGAGCCCTGTCACTTGGAGGAGGGTCACTACAATAAGAAACCCATTTTGGACTTAAAACTACCAAGAGAAAATGATAATTAGGATGTATTCTAGATCTTTAACAGAATATCTTATAGATTTCATAATTACCTGGCCACGACTCATAGTTACTTATAGGCTTTCAGGTAACCAATGGCAAGAAGTAATTTATTTTCTGAGTCAGTGTAAGTCTGTCCAAATATCCACAGAAGGATAAGTAACTGAATACGATGTCTGGCAACTGAACAAAGACACTGATCCCACTTCTTTCTCCTCCACTATTATACAGCCAACTCTTTGGAGATCAGGTTTTCACCAGGTGTGCTAATAATAACAGAGTTTCTTTTTTGTTTGTTTCTTTTGTTTTTTGGTGTCTTCTACTCGGCAGTCTCTGCCTAATTAGCCAAAAGTCGATTTCCTCCTAATTAATATTGGTACGACTTGTCTTCCACAATCTGCTATGGGTAGGGAGCCATTCCAGTATCAAATCTTCATCATGTTTTTCAACTCCCTCTCTTTTTTTTTTCTTTTTTGCCAAAAAGTTGCAAGTTGCATAGCATTATGATTTGTGCGTCTGAAAGTCAATGCCACCAATATATATTAACACAAAGAGTTGATATGTCAAAACAGACTCACTGAATCGTAGATCTTATCACCATCAATTTTTACAATGATCAGATTTATAGGCAAGAGCCAAACCTTGATGAAATAACCTTTGGCTAGAGGAGTCCAAATTACCAGATGAGCTCCCAAAGTGTTCTTTCTCTTTCACATTAGAATGTATTTTGTGTCATAATACCCGGTGAGTTTTTTAGCAATATATGCAGAAACATTGCTCAATACAACCTTTGGGTATTTCTACTGTCATTTTTTATTCTAAGTACACCGACAGAAAATGCTCATGTAGGTAACCCCATTGTTCCACCACCCAGACTTCATAAATTCATAAAGTCCAGGTTACTTCAATTAAGCAATATTGACTGACCAGTTATATCTTGCTAATAACATTTTACAGATAGTTGATCCCCTTTACTTTTTGCTACTAAAAGTCATTCATATATTTATGAAGAGATCTGATCAAAGTTTTTGTTATGTTTTCAAGGAGGTTTCTGGTTGAGATCATTCATTCTAGGAGTCCTAAAGAGGAGGTAAAGGATTACAGGCATTCTGTCAACTCTTTCATGTCTAAAATCCCAATGCCTTCTCAAACTAATGCATTTCCTATGATTTTCATAGAATTCTTAGATAAATGGTATTACACAATAGTTTTCTCTCTGCTCTAACCTAAAAAACAGCCCTGATCATATATCAATCTGCTGTGATCTTACTACCCTTCACCAAATTTCCATTTCCTTTGTAGCCATGGTCAGACACTTTAGCAAATATATTTTGAATAGAATCATTTTACCTCCCCAGCTAGATGTAAGCTCATTGAAGGAGGGAGCCTGGCCCTACACTCTTTTATGGGTGAGGCACTGACTGGTATTTTAGGACTTTTACCAATTAGATACATCCATTCATTTAGGAACTCTGTCCTAGACTACTTCCAAAGAGTGGCTCAAGCATAGGTGAAAGGAAAAGGAATCAGGGACAAAACAATCACTAGTGAGATCCAAAGCAAAAGAACAGGATGAATTCTTCATTTGCAATATTTATCAATATATGTCTATAACTATTATGCTGGCCATTTGGGGGCCTTCAAAATAGCCCATAGTTGGTGAGTAGGACAGAGACTACTAAACAATCAACAAACCTATTTCTTTTTTTTTCTTGGTAAATTGCTAGACTACATTTCCCAACCTCCTTTGTAGTAAGGCAGGGCCAAATGATGACTTTCTAGTCATGGCATTCTATAGACGTGGTATAGGCCATTTCCAGGTATGGTGCACAAAAATCTCCCACAAACTAATGCTCTGTATCCTTCTCCCTTCAGTATCTTGATGCAAACATGTATGGTGGTCTTCAAAACCAGATGTTGCAGATAGAAGATCCATAAATGGAAGAGAAATATGAGTCTTCTCACTTGGAGAAGAGGTGCCTGACACCCATTTTGGGTGTCACATGAGCAAGAAACTAATAATTAATGAATATAAGAATGACAAGATTTACTCTAATATAGTCAGGCATCTTTCCAGTTTTTACAAGATATCATGTTGTTCAAAGAAGAGAAGGAAGAAATGTTGCCCCTCAACTCTGAGCCTCAACTCATTCATGATATTAGACATATGATAAAGAAGCCATCATTCTCCCTTATGACCTTAGGTAAGGTAGTGTCTCAAAATAAGCCTGAATATCCACTTTACATGGACATCAAATTAGAAACAGAGACTAGTTCTAGAGTCTAATTTATAAAAAGGATAAAACAGTCACTTCTAAAACCTGTGTGCACATACATATAATTACATAATATATCTATGTAATAGTAAATGATTATGTTATATATATGAATATATACAAATTAAAGCCACATCCCTTACATTAGATTTTTCACCTGCTTAATGAGAAAAACCTTGGTTTACTATTCATTCTCTATACATTGATTATTTTTGACAATAGATTACTTGTGCTTTCTAAACACTTCTTTTGCAAGTAAAATCTATCACTAACCTTATACATTGTGTATTTTGAATATTAAAATAGACATTAAAGCATAAATAATGTCAACATTATTGATATAGATTATTGAGGTTGATATTTTGCTCTTTCCTACATATTCTCAACATTTAATTTAAAAAGTAAAAAATTGTTAAAATGAGCAGTGTTAAATATATGTTACTACAATATTTTCTTTAAAAGGTCAAACGTGGAATTACCATATGATCCAGCAATTTCACTCCTAGGTCTATGCCAAGAGTATTGAAAACATAGATCCACTCAGAAGCTTGTACACATTGCTCATAGCACCATTACTCATACTAGATATAAGGTAGAAAACTCAATAGTTGAGAAATTAGGATTTAACAAAGTATTATGACTACTGACTCATTATATAGGTATTTATTTTTAGTTTCTAGTATATCCAAATATCCAGAAGGAAATACCTAAAGTTGGTTGAACTGTAATCCTGTAGCCTTGATCTTTGATAATGATTGTACAACTATATAGCTTTTATCATAGGACCATGTAATTTGAAAAACATTGTGACTGACATTCCCTTTATCCAGTGCATGAGTAGATGAGTAATAAAATAGAAATGCATGAAAAAAACTCAATAGTCCATCAAAATATGAAAGAATAATCAAAGTGTGGGATGTACATGCAGTGGTGAAAGGAATATTATTCAGCCTTAAAAAGGAACGAAGTACAGATACATGCTATAACTTGGGTGGACTTCTGAATATTATACTAAATGAAAAAGCCCAGTCATAAGAGGACAAATATTGTATGAGTCCTTTTATATAGTGCATCTGGAATAAGGAAGTCCAGAGACAGAAAGCAGATCGAAATTTGCCAGGTGACTGGGGGAGGGGAAAGTGTGGGATGATTACTCACTAAGTATTGGGGTGTTTTATGAGGTAATGACAAATTTTTGAAACTAGTGAGAGTTGGTGGCTGCATAAATTGTGAGTACATTCAATACCCCTGCATTTTGCACTTAAAAATGGTTATTTGGACGATATGTGCATTTCACCTCAATAAAAAAGAAAGTCACCTTAAAAAAAAAAACAAAACGAGAAATGTAAGCCAATCTCTGTGTATGTGCGTGTGTGTTTACCTAAATATCACTTCATAAGCTCTAAGAGTATAGTGGCTATTTCACCTATCTTTTCCAAAGCTAAGCAGCCTCTGGTTCAGGCCCTTGCATACCATAGATGCTAAATAAGTGGTCAATGACAATGATGAAATGATGTCATACTGATGTGTTGAGAAATACTGAAATACTGAAACTTTGCCTTTTGCACATATTATTGTACAGACCTATTCTTTGGAAATGAACACAGTAATGTTAACTGCACAACAAATGCACTACTGAATTCCACAACAAACACCAAGTATCTTTGATTATATTGACTTGCTTGATGCCTAATACATACACAAATTTAGAAAGCCCTGCATAGGGAAATTTTACAATGTCATTTGCTAAAAAACAAGAAAGCAGAATTTAAGTCAATAGTGAAATAAAAATATTTGAAATGTTTTAATCTTAATTAAGAAGCAAAGAATTTCACTGAACAGAAATCAAATTATTGTAACTAGCCCTTCACCAGCCTTTGCAATATTGTGTTGAGTTTTGAAAGCTCAATTAGAATTTTGTGGCACATTTTTTCAGAAACCTCAACTGCAAAATGTTCTGCCCTAAAATAAAAATATTATGTTTGATTGAATCTCTGCTCAGTGACATGAAAACACAGGCCTTACATTCTTACTGTTTTCTTTCATTGAATTTAAGCTTCACCCTGAGGTAAAACACATGACTGGCCTAACAGATGACTCTGAGTTGCCTTAATGCCTGTGGAATTCTAGCCATTAATCTAGGCTTAGTACAAATAAGGATATACTTTAATAGCATGTAATCCAATTAGATAATGAATAGATTCAGTATCATTTGCCACAAATTGTTCACTAAAAATATTAATATTCACTCACCATTTAACTGGAAAAGTACAGGTAGGCATTTAAATACTCCTTTCCCTCTCTTCTCTTCAATTCCTGGTCTTTCTCATGTAGATTTTTTTATTAATTCTTTTCTAAATGGCAATTATAAGACTTGGGGAAAAGGAGGCAATCAGTTCTTTTTCCTGAAACATAATTTTAATACCAACTATGAACACCAGTGATGGTTACTAGTAAGGCTTGTTATGCTCTCAAGGTGTATATTTCTAAACAGCCCAGTTTATTTAAAAGTTGTTGAGTATTTGCAATTATTAACTGGTAATAAGAAAAATTATTCATTGTAGAGATGAATGTATTGTTTGGCTTGTGCTACAGACAGGTGTAAACAAATGCATTCAGATTTAGTACACTGTCCAATCATAAGGCAATATTGCTGTAGAAAACTTAATTTCCATGAATGAAATCTTTGAAAGGATATTTACAGTGGACTGAGGAATTTTACACAGGTATTTTATACATCCATTTCTGACCTATGCTGTGAATAATTATAATAGATTGTGGCATTTTAACCACTACACGATATTCAGGCAAATGAATGATTTGTACACATCTCCTGCATTTAAAAAACTCGTTGTAAGCTGAGGAATGATGTCAGTATGTGTGGTAGTTACTCTGCTTGTGGTCTTTTTCCAGGTTGTCATAATTAATAAAGGTCACCATCTCAGCATATTCTCTTTCTTCATTCTTTGAAATTCTTGTTTCTCAGAACTACTCATAATGTTGCTTGGATATGTGATATGGGAGAAACAATGAAGACATTTGTAAAATGCTTCCAGTCTAGTAAGATAGTGATGGATAAAGTATGAGTTTTAAAATTTTTCATCTTCTTTAAAATTTCTAGCTCTCGCTCATTTATTTATTCAACTAGTATTGCCTGGTTATATTGTTACGTATTTTCATATATACTTATTTACCCCAACAAGTGTTTATTTACGGTATTTTATAGTTGGAAGAACTGAGACCAAGAGAAATAGAAGCAATTTTTTTGTAGAGGCAAAGCAGGAATATTTTCTGACTCCAAACACAGCACCCTTTCCATTCCCCAGGCTTCTTTTCTTAGAATGTGATATATATGACTCAAAGCAATGCTTTGAAAGGACAGACATCTTGGAATCAAAATAAGTTGGGCTCAAATCTGATGGTAGAACTTTCAAATTACATGACTTTAGAAATGCTTTTTAACCTTCAGAAACTTCTGCTTCCTCATCTGTAGAACAGGAATAAAAGTAGTATTTTAATAAGATTTTGAAAGGATGAGAGTTACTATATGTATAGCAATTAAGAAAGAATGGGTCTCATCAACAGCAGCTAATAAAATATTGGAGGTAGGTGATATCTATTCTTGTTTGTAGTACTAGGTTATAAGATGGAAGAAAAATCATGTTTATGAAACATTTTTGTTTGAGATAAAGTGTACAAATGAGTAATTGTTGGCTTATTTAATTTGGAAAGAGCCACCCCTTGCTACACCTCCAAATAAACACTGCTTTTTTTGGACTAGAACCCAGGTAATGACTTTCATTCCACTGTTCTTTACTGGACACTGCACTACTAAAGACACCACCAGGTACTTTTTCCTTCCTGATCTATCATCATTGTAATTTAAGTAAAAACACTTATTCTACTATTATACATAGATGAATGATAATTATTTTATATACTCCTGAGCTCCAAAAAAAAAAGTTTTCCTCATCAGTAATTTTGTATAGCTCCAACACCACTGCCATAATAGTTTCTCTAAATTAATCTTATGTAAATTTGGGGATATTCAAAGTTAAACAAGTCTGATTAAGACAGAAATCTAAGACACATCCTGTATCCCCAATTCCATGCACTGGGAGTTCTATTACGAGGTAGCAACCATCTGTCTCAGATACAGACACAGTTATATAACCCACAGGAGTTGAAGAATCTTCTACAGTACTTCATGACAAAAATAAGCACATTTGCTGACAATGACTGAATCAAAACTCTGAAATAAAGAAGCTATACTGTAAACAGTATAGATTATTAATACTAATATCTAATTTCTCCCTATTTCAAAAACTGGTGAAAATGATCAAGGGGCAAAACCAAAAACATAGTTTTGATCATGGCCCAGATTCTACTTCTCTACATGATCACATTTTGAATGGTTTCTTTATTCTTGACTCATGACGGTAGAACTGAGGCTATAACGTGCTCTCACAGCCCTCATAACTGGAGACAATCCCTACTCTTTGTGTAGGACCATATTTGAAACTCCATGAAGCATAGACTTTTCAGAGACTTTTCTTTGGTCCAGTGTGTTCTATTAAAATGTTGATTGCATCCATGACTTGTTCTTTCATGTTCTTTGGTCTGTTTCCTTGATTGCAGCTATTTTCTCTAATTTTAGTGCTCAGTACTTGGGACTTTCTCTGGCAACTTAGATTTTTTTTTCTTGTACTCTAAGAAGAATAAGATTAGTTTTCCCAGTTTGATGATAAGAGTTGCTTCCTTGGTATCACAGCTGAAAAGCCATCCATGTAAAGCACAATTTCACTCAAAAATCCTCCTAATATCTTGAACACAACAGATCACTTTGTAAGCATCATAATACAATCAACATTTGTACTCATGTGGTTTTGGTTCTGTGCCTTTTGGGGACAATGTTCCAATCCTCTCTGTGATAGTGAACATTTCACAGTTTTTGTGACATTAAATCACCTAAAAGAACCAAAACAGTCTGTAGCCAATCCTACTGTTTTGCCCTTTTATCCTCTTTAATCTTCACTTTCCCTTCAAGCATTAAATGGCTCAGTTTAGACAAGTCATTATAATAATATTATACTAAAGTAAAATTGTCAACTAAATATAATAAGAATGAAAATCACTAGATTAAGAGTAAATGTGTCAGATTTCTAGTTGTAATTTATTTTAAAATTAGCTTTATGACTCCCTGGATTTTATTTTTCTTATCTGCATTTTTACTGGAAAGATCAGGTTAGTGTTGAAAAGAGACAATTCTTGCAGATACCTGAATGAAATGTAAGGGCAAACCATGCAAAGGGAAATAGTAAGTGTAAAGCACTGAGGCTGAAATCAGCTTGACAGAGAACAAAGGAGTAGCAGGGAAGACAGAGGGAGGATGGTGGGAAGTTGTCAAAGATAGTAGGGGCCAGATCATGTAGATTTCTGAAGAATGTAGATTGTTCTAGATGTGTTTCTGAAGAATGTGGATTGTTCTAGGCAGGAAGCTGTTGGGGGTTTTATCTGATCACTGATAATCTGTTATCTGCAATCAAAAACTCTCTCAGACTGCCATATGGTTAAGCTTAGAAGGTAAGGGATAAATTAGGAGATTAATGCTGTAAACCAGGTCAGAAAAAATGATGGCTTGAAGTGAAAATCAACTAGACCAACTGATGGATATAGGTTGCATATAACAAAAAGAAGACTCCTGTGTTACTTCCCCTTAAGCAATAGGGTGGAGAGAGATTCTATTTGCTGAGATGGGAAACACTGAGACGCAAATTTTGTTAATGTCTTATGAGCCTGTTCAACATCTGTTTTAGCTTGTCAATACTGCTGGAATGTAGTACACCAGAAATGGCCTGGCTTTTATAAATTTAAATCTTGTAAATTTAGTTACAAATTTACAGTTTATTGAGGAAAGACAGCTGGCTTTTCTATGGTTTTCTCTGGAAAATGGGAAGGCACACAGTGATGTCTGCTGGGTTTCCCTCAGGGCTTCTAGGTCCAAACAGCTTTCCCTGGGGTGATTCCTTTCTGCATATTCAAACATCTGAGTCTGTGTTGGCTCTGAGCTCTGAACTGAGTTGGGCTGTGCTGTGCTGAGCTCCTTCTCTCTTTCATGACCTCTCCTTTTAAGTCTCACTCATTGTGGAAGGGACTCCCCTTAGGCAACCACAGATGTAATCAGCCATAGATGAATTTCACATGCTGATGATTTAAGGCCACAGCAATGGAACTGGATACCATCACCTGGCCAAATTGACACTGAACCTAACTACTACAAGTGTCCACCCCTTGTCAACTTGTCAACTATACACAATCACCTTAAACCATGCTTAATCTCTAAAAGAAAACAATAACAGACATTTTTTTTTTTGCCTAACAATGTTCATCTGTCTTGTGTACAACACACTAAATTTTTCCATATACAAAATACATTCATTTCATTACAATATCACAAAAGCCTTAAACCATTTCAGTAACAATACAAATAAAATACCAACCCAAAAATAGTACACAATCTCATAAAAGTCAGTTATAGGCATGTCTGTCTGAAAGCAACATTCTCTTCTGGCAGTGGACCTGTGAACTTAGAGTAAGTTATCTGCTTCCCATATACAAAGGAGGGACAATCATAGGATAAATGATTCCTTTGCCAGAGGGAGAAATTTGAAGAACAACAGGGGTCACAAGACCTAAACAATTCTGAAAATCTGCAAGGCAAACTCCTTTAGATTTCAGATTCATCCTCAGGACTTTAGAAGGCAGCTGTTCCATCCTTTCAAAGGGCCCACACAGTGGCCCTGTGCTCTCTCTGAACACTAGGATGAGGGGTAAAAATTGGGGAACATTGAGAAGACCACCTTTTTCTCAGCCCAACCCTCCTCAAGCATCTGGATAGCACCCAGATTCCCTGCCATCTCCAAGGCACTAGCTCAATCCCTTCAGAAAAATGGGGTGGAAGCCAGGCTCCACCAAATCCCCTGGAAATGTGCTCCACCCTCTCTGAGGTCTGGCACATGAGAACTCTTCTTGAACATTGAGGCAGAAGGCTGGCCCTCTGCCTCTGGAGCAAACTCACCCTTTCTACATGCATAGGTGGATCCACTCTCCCAGCCTGAGGTTTCTTGGCTTCAGAACTTAGCTTCCATGGTTCTGCCTCTGAGGTTATAATTCCTTCTATTTTCTGCCCATTCCAGTCCAGACTGGCAGTGTTTCTGTTCATACAGGCCTCATAAAAAATTTGCTGACTTGGAATGTAGCATACAGGGATCAAAGTCACCAAACAATCCTTTCTGGAAACTCCATCTCCAATTCTGGCTCGTCCTGTATTGACTGACTGGCTCCATGTTTTTTTTTTAAATCCTTATGTGGGGCACTATTCTCTGGGGCCTCACTTTTTGGAAGCCCAGAATTCTCCAGACTATCAATTTCTGGTTTCTTTTACCCAAGAGTTCAGTTCCTAACTTATCCTTTTTTTTGTCATATTTTACCATATGCTACAAGGAGAAACTAGGCTATATTTTCTATATTTTGCTTGGAAATTTCCTCAGTCAACTCTCTCAGATCATCACATTATTCAAATTCTCCCTCCCATCCAGTACCAGGAATTAATTTTGCCAAACTTTCTGCCACTTCAAAACAAGGGTTGCTCTCCTTCCCATCTGTAATGGAAGTATCTTTGGAGTCTTTATTTCTACCAACAGTCTCTTCAAAGCAATCTAGGCTTTCTCTATCAAGCTCCTCACAATTGTTCCAGAATCCTCCCTTTATCCATTTAAAAATCCACTTGAACATGTTTGTATTTGCAAATGCAGCAGCACCCCTTTCCTGTGGTACCAAAAGCTGTTTAAGTTTGCCAATGCTGCTAGAATGCAGTATATCAGAAATAGGCTGGCTTTTCTAAAGGGTATTTATTTAGCTACAAATTTATAGTTCATCGGAGGAAAAGCAGCTGGTTCTCCTATAATTTTCTCTGGAAAATGGGAAGGCACATGGCAATGTTTGTTGGGCTTCCCTTCTGGTTTTGGGGTTCAAAAAGATTTTCCCAGGGAGATTCTTTCTGCATATCCAAACATCTGGGTCTGTGTCAGCTCTGAGCTCTGAGCTGAGTTGGGCTGGGCTGGGCTGAGCTCCCTTCTGAACTCTCTTTTTAAGTCCCACTCATTGTAGAAGGCACTTCCCTTAGGTGATAACAGATGTAATCAGCCATAGATGAATTTCACAGGCTGATGATTTAAGGGCACAGCAATAAAACAACTGGGTGCCATAGCCTGGCCAACTTGACACCTGAATCTAATAACCACAACATCAAAGAGGAATTAGTGAGTAGGCACTTCAAAGCATAAGTCAGAACCTTGGAGGAGAAACTGGAATTAAAGGTATTATTTTGGGATTCATCAGCTAATTGATGAATTCAATGTGACTGGATAATATCACCCAGGATACTGGTCTCCAAGGGGGGATTCTTACAGCCTGTCAGTGCACAAAACAATCCTTTAGGGTCCAGAAAGAAAATATGAGAACATCATTTTATATTTATTCTCAGGTTTAATTAATATTGTATGGTCTGACACTGCCCTCACTTGTCCCTTGCCAGTCATTCGTGTATCAAACTGCATTCAGGACGACTGAGGTGATGATGGGTCTATACGACAAAAAGGTGTCCATGGGCCAGGTCTCACTCTCGTTTGCTTTCAACAAATATGACCCAGTGTAGCTTACTTGTCCATGTGCACATGGTGGATTATTTAGTATTTTAATAGCTTTTTAAAATAAACTTTATTTTGGAATAAATTTAGATGTACAGAAAATGTGCAAAGATAATACACCTCTATTCAGTTTCTATATATCCCTAATGTTAACATCTTACATTGCTTGGTACATTTGTAAAACTAAGAAATGGCATATAACTATTAACTTTAGTCAGAGAAAAAAATCTACTTTTATCTGCCAAGCAGATGGACTAAAAAAATCATGGCTACCAAAGAGGCTATTTAAATATTATTATTTCCATTATTTTTCACAATTGCCTTTACCCTAAATGGTTCAGAGCCTTGAAATATTGGTAAATGAATGCATGCTACCTTTAGAATTAGCAAGACATTTTAAAAATTCAAGACAAATACAATATTTCAGCAACATTTAAATCTCTGTGATATTAATCTCAAACTTTACAAAAATTACTGAAGTTTATGTTTAGAATCTCATTGATATAGTACAGCATATGTAACATAAATTTATAAATGTTTATGAGCTTCCTGCTGTTTGTTTAAAAAAGTTCTTTTTATCATGGTTCACTTTGAGTTTCTTTATAACTTGATCAACTTTGAAACCTGATTTCAACCACTTTTAGAATGTGTTTGATGACAAAAATAAATCAAAGTAAATTTACTTCCACTAAAAAACAGTAGGTTGTCTTCTGTTTTTCATATTTATATAGCAGCCTTCAGACAAGTCTCTGACAAAAACTTGAAGGTAAAATCTTATTTTCAAGATGAATCTTTTTACTGTGTTCTGAGTCCAGCAAACCCAACTATACTTTTAGATTTTTCTTATATTCATATCCACACATCACGATGTTTAAACAAAATTAAAAGGTAAAAAATACATTTTAAAGGAAAAATAATTATGCTAAGTTAATAGTACTAAATGCTCAATTGTATCTGCTTTCAAGAGGAAATACACATATAAATATATAAACAGGAGTACAGGGTGATTTTTTGATAGGTTTCAGAGAAAATAGATTCAGCTACATTTTGAAAACAAAAAGACACTTTGTGGAAACATATTTATAGCATCTTGTGGAAACATATTTATAGCATCCCATTAAGAAATATAAAAGAAAAATATTGAAATACTGACTATCTTTATAGGAGAAAATCAGCCATATATTAAACATAATTATATAATAATGCATTAATAAACACAATTATATAATCTCAACAAATTTTTTAAAGACTGATGTAAACTTAATACAACATATGTTTCTAATAGTTTCAAGAAGGTAGAAAAATTCAATATATCTTTCCAAAATATAATATTTTACCTTAAAACAGCCTAGTGTAGCCAACTAACAGGTAAAGAGATCATCAGTCTGTGATAGTTGGGTTCAGGTGTCAATTTGGCCAGGTGATGATGCCCCGTTGTCCCATTGCCATGGACTTAAATCATCAGCATGTGAAATTCACCTATGGCTCGTTACAGATGCAGTCAGCTAAGAGGAGTGCCTTCCACAATGAATGAGGTTTAATTTAATTAGCTGGAGGCTTAAAAGAGAGAGGCCAGAAGAGAGTTCAGCAGCTCAGCATATGTCATCTCAGCACTCTGAGCTCAGACTCAGATATTTGGAGATGCAGAAAGGAATCACTCCAAAGAAAGCTGTTTGAACACAAAAGTCAGGAGGGAAGCCCAGCAGACATCAACTATGTGCCTTCCCATGTGACAGAGAAAACCAGCTGCCTTTCTTCTGAAGAGCTGTAAATTTGTAACTAAATAAATCCCCTTATTAAAAGTCAATCCACCTCTGGTGTGTTGCATTCTGTCAGCTTTAGTAAACAAAAAGAAGTCCAGTTACTCATTATTGACTATGTTATCTTTCCTATTCACCACAATAAATGCCACACAATGGGTAGGCACAACAACAGGAATTAAGGCTCACAGTTTAATGACCAGAAAGCTTGTTTTTTCCTGGGATGGGTAGCATTCTGGCTGGCAAGCAACACTTCTGTTCCTTGGCTTTCCCATAACATGAAGACATTCTCTTGATGCTCATCCTGGTTTCATTGACTTCCTGCTTCTGGCTCCTCCTAGTGATGTTCTTTTTTACCCCTTTAATTTAATGGGCTTTTTGTTTGTTTGTTTTTCTTTTTTAGAGAAGTTGTAGGTTTACAGAAACATCATACATAAAATAGAGTTCCCACATATTAACACACCTGCATTAGTGTGGTACATTTGTTGCACTTCATGAAAGAACACTTATAATTGTACTAATAATGATAGACCATTGTTTACTATAGGATTCACTGGGTTCTAAAATTCTATGCTTTTTATTTTCTTAAAATTTTTATTCCAGTAATAGGATTAAGACCCATCCTGATTCATTTGACCACATCTTAACTAAAAAGAACATCTTCAAAAGGTGCTATTTTAAATAGTTCATACATGCAGGAATGGATCAAGTTAAGAACACTTTTTTTGATCTTTAAAAAACTAACAGAGGAGATGAGGCAAGATGACAGCATAGTGAGATGTAGAAGTTAGTTCATCCTTTAAAGCAGCTAGTAAATAGCCAGGAATAGTACAAAACAACTGCTGGGAGAACATCAGTGACTGGACACACGGTGTACACAAGTCTGGACCAGGTGGAAAAGCTGAGATTCCACACAGAACTGTAAGTCCCCAAAGTCTTGGAGGCTGGTGCCTCTCCTGCATGGTTCCCTGAGGGAAAAAGGAAACAGAATTACTTGTAGCAAGGATTTAGCTCAACCAAGCCTCAATTAATTAACAAATTCTGACTCCCCAAAACAGGTTCCCAGCACAGATAAACTGGACTAAACACTAAAGGAACTAGGAGTTTTTCCCCAGCAGAGGGCAGTGGGGGTCACTATGGAAAAAAAAGAAGCAGAAGGTTTGTGAGTTGGACAGCACAAAATACTGGAAAAAGGCTGGACCCCAAGAAAAGGGGGCACATAGAGCCTGAAGATTCATAGAGCCACGCACTAACTCAATCTCTTGATTGGCAAACCTGAAGAGCCAGCATTCAGTTCTGAAAAGGTTTTTTTGCTTCTTTTTATTTCTTAATATGTCATTAGACAGAACCAACACCCTCAGTCTCCAGCATTGACTCAGGCAAGGGCAGAACTAAGGCATGTCTGAGACACAAAGTATCTCAAAAAAAACCTATTAAATTAAAGCTGAGATTCCACACAGAACTTGATCCATTCCTGCATGTATGAACTATTTAAAGTAGTACCATTTGAAGATGTTCTTTTTAGTTAAGATGTGGTCAACTGAATCAGGATGGGTCTTAATCCTATTACCAGAATAAAAATTTTAAGAAAATAAAAAGCATAGAATTTTAGAACCCAGTGAATCCTATAGTAAACAATGGTCTATCATTTTAGTACAATTTTAAGTGTTCTTTCCTGAAGTGCAACAAATGTACCACACTAATGCAAGTGTGTTAATATGTGGGAACTCTACTTTATGCGTGATGTTTCTGTAAACCTACAACTTCTCTAAAAAGAGAAACAAACAAACAAAAAACCCATTAAATTAAAGGGGTAACTAGTCAGGTGAAAGGGGTAATTCCCTAAAGTGCATATCTTCCCCAAGAAAAGGGGGATGGAGCCCACCTCAAGTGAAATTCCTACTTCAAGGAATTCAGTTCCTAGAGAGTGGTAAACAGAAACAATCAAAGCCCTCCTATTGCCTCACCTCTGTCTCAACCATGTCTGTGGCAGGGAGAGTCTGCTGAAATTAAAGGCACTGCATCACTTTAAGCTGGTGGGAAGCCACAGGCAGACAAGTGCCACAAGCTTGGCAGGATGGGAAAAGCATAGAATCTAGAGGTTTCATAGGAAAGTTTGACATTGGGTCTACCTTTAGGAAAAACTGATGCTGGCTACTCTCTCCTCCTGAGACATGAGCCAGTCTAGTCTGGGAAAATTTGAATGGGATCTATATCTGAGGAGCCCCTCAAAAAAAGGCTCCATATAGTCAGGGCAAGAAGCAGAAAAACAAAAACTGAAAAATTTCAATCAATTAAACAGAACCTATGCTAGAGGTCTAGAATAAGTTGAACTTAATGTCAAAGAACAGATAGAGAACAAAGCCATCCAGCAAGAAAACCCTAGATAAGAGATTGAAAAAAAAAACTCTAGAATAAACTAATTAAGGAAGTCAAATGCCTAGATGCCAGCAAAAATAATAATAATAATAATAATAATAATAATGAGTTATACCAGGAAAATTGAAGATATGACCCAGTAAAGGAAACAGTAAAGGAAGAAGCCAACATTTCAAATGAGATACAGGAGTTGAAACAACTAATTCTGGATGTTAAAACAGCAAAATCTCATCAAAATCAAATCAACAAGTTGAGGGAGAACATAAAGAAGACATTGAGCTAACATAAAGAAGAACCTGAAAGTCTGAAAACACAAAGCACAGAATTTATGGGAATGAAAGGCACAATAGGAGAGATGAAAATACAATGGAAACCTACAGCACTAGATTTGGAGAGAAAAAAGAAAGGATTAGTGAACTAGAGGACTGGACATCTGAAATGTGACACACAAGAAAATATAGGGAAAAGAATGCAAAAATATGAGCAGTGTCTTAGGGAATTGAATGACAAGATGAAGCACACAAATATATGTTCAGTGGGCATCTCAGAAGGAGAAGAGAAAAGAAAAATAGGAAAAAGAGTAATGGAGGAAATAACCACTGAAAATTTTCCATCTCTTCTGAAAGACATAAAATTACAGATCCAAAAAGTGCAGCATACCATAAACAGATCCAAATACATATCCTTCAAGACACTTACTAATCAGATTGTCAAATGTTAATGACAAAAAGAGAGTGTTGAAGGCATTAAGAAAAAACAATCCATCGCATACAAGGGAAGCTTGCTAACACTATGTGTGGATTTCTCAGCAGAAAGCATGGAGGCAAGAAGGGAGTGGTATGATGTATTTAAGATTGTGAAAGAGAAAAACTGTCAATCAAGAATTCTATACCCAGCAAAACTGTCCTTCAAAAATGAGGGGGAGATTAAAATATTTTTAAACAATCACTGAGAAAATATGTGACTAAGAACCAGCTATAAAAGAAATACTAAAGGGAGCACTTCAAGCAGATGGAAAATGGCAAGAGAAAGAGGTCTAGAGAAGAGTGTAGAAATGAAGATCATCAGTAAAGGTAAAAAGAAAAAAAAATGGCTATGACATAAAAAATCCAAAAGACAAATGATAGAAGTACTGACTTTTTAGTAATGACATTTAATATAAATGGATTAAACGCCCCAATCAAAAGACACAGACTGGTAGAATGAATTAAAAAATAGGACCCATCTATGTTATACAAGAGACTCAATTTAGATGTAAGGACAAAAAGAGGTTGAAGATGAAAGGTTGGGAAGGTATATTTCATTCAAACAACAACCAGAAAAGAGCAGGTAGCTATACTAATATCTGAAGAATTAGAATTCAAATGTAAAATAATTTAAAAAGTCAAAGAAAAGGACACTGTATTAATAAAAGGAACAATTCCAAAAGAAGACACAACAATAATAAATATTTATACACCAAGCCAGAATGCTCCAATATACATGAAGAAAATACTGACAAATTGAAGGGAGAAGTAGATATCTCTACCATAATAGTTGGAGACTTCAGTTCCCTACTGTCATCAATGGATAGAACATCTAGACAGAGAATCAATAAGGAAACAAGATTTTGAATAGCATGATAAATGAACTAAATTAAATAGATATTTACAGATCATTACACTCCACAAAAGCAGGATACACATTTTTCTCAAGTGCTCATGGATCATTCTCAAGGTTAGACCATATGCTGGGTCACAAAGCAAGTCTCAATAAATTTTAAAAAATTGAAATTATATAAAACACATTCTCAGATAATAATGGAATGAAGTTGGAAATCAATAACAGGAAATGGGCCTGAAAATTCACAAATATATGGAGGCTAAACAACACACTCTGAAACAACCAGTGGGTCAAGGAAGAAATTGCAAGAGAAATCGGTAAATATCTCGAAGCAAATGAAAATGAAAACATAACTTATCAAAATTTATGACATGCAGCAAAGGCAGTGCTGAGAAATTTATAGCCTTAAATGTCTATATTAAAAAAAAAGAAAGAGCAAAAATTAAGTAATTAATTGTTCACTTGTAAGAACTAGAGAAAGAACAGCAAACTAACTCCAAGCTAAACAAAAGAAAAGGAATTATGAAGATCAGAGCAGAAATTAATGAAATTGAAAACACGAAAACAATAGAGAAAATCAACAAAACCAGAAGTTGGTTCTTTGCAAAAATCAATAAAATTGATGGACTCTTAACTAGACTAACAAAAATAAAAGAGAGGGGATACAAATAAATAAAATCAGAAATGTAAGAAGGAACATAACCGCTGACCCCACAGATATAAAGGAGGTAATGAGAGGATGGTATAAGTAACTATATGCTAATAAACTAGACAATGTAGATGAAATGGACAACTTTCTAGAAGGGCATGAACAACCAACATTGACTTGAGAAGAAATAGATGAGCTCAGCCAAACAATCACAAGTAAAGAGATTGAATCAGTCATCAAAGCTCCCAATAAAGAAAATTCCAGGGCCAGATGACTTCACATGTGAATTCTACTAAGCATTCAAGAAAGAATTAGTACCAATCCTGCTCAAATTCTTCAAAAACAATGAAAAGGAGGGAAACCTACCTAACTCATTCTATGAAGCCAACATGACAACAATACAAAACCAGACAAAGATACTGGAAAAAAATTACAGACCAATCTCTTTAATGAATATAGATGCAAAAGTCCACAACAAAACACTTGCAAATCAAATTCAGCACCCCATTAAAAGAATTATACACATTACCAAGTAGGATTTACTCCAGGGATGCAAGCCTGGTTCAACACACGAAAATCAATTAATGTAATACACCATATCAATAAGTCAAAGTGGAAAAAACATATGATCACCTCGATTGATGCAGAAAAGGCACTTAACAAAATTCAACATCATTTCTTGATGAAAGCACTTCAAAGGATAGGAATAGAAGGGAACACCCTCAACATGGTAAAGGGAATAAATGAAAAACTCACAGCTAGCATCATTCTCAATAGGGAAATACTGAAACCTTGCCCTCTAAGACCAGGAACAAGCCAGGGATGCCCAGGGTCACCATTGTTATTCAATGTTGTACTGGAAGTTCTAACCAGAGCAACTAGACAAGAAAAAGAAATAAAAGGCACCCAAATTGGAAAGGGGGGATTAAAACTCTCACTGTTTGCAGATGACATGAAACTATATGTTGAAAATCCTGAAAAATCTACAGCAAAGGTACTAGAGCTAATCAATGAGTAGAGCAAAGTGGCTGGGTACAAGATCAACACCCAAAAATCAGTAGTGTTTCTATACAACAGTGATGAGCAATCTGAGGAGGAAATTTTTAAAAATTCCCTCTTCAATTGCAACCAAAATAGTAAAATATTTAGGAATAAATTTATCTAAGGATACAAAAGACCTATATGCAGAGAACTACAAGAAATTGCTCAAAGAAATCATGAAAGACCTAAATAAATGGAAGGGCATACCATGTTCATGGTTGGAAGATTAAATATAGTTAAGATGTCATTTCTACCCAAATTGATTTATACATTCAATGCAACAGCAATTAAAATCTCAACAACTTACTTTGCAGAAATAGAAAAACCAATAACCAAATGTATTTGAAATGGCAGAGTGCCTGAAATAGCTAAAAACATCTTAAGAAAGAAAAATGAAGCAGGAAATCCCACACTACCTGACATTAAAGCATATTACAAAGCTAAAGTAGTCAAAACAGCATGGTACCAGCAGAAAGATATACTGGCCAATAGATTCAAATTGGGTGTTCAGAAACAGACCCTCTCTTCTATGGCCAATTGATCTTTCATAAGGTAATCAAGCCAACCTGCCTGGGACAGAGCAGTCTCTTCAATAAGTGGTGTTTAGAAAACTGGATATCTACATGTAAAAAAGAATGAAAGGGGATATGTATCTCATACCTTACACTAAAATTAACTCAAAATGGATCAAACATTTAACATTAGAGTTAAGACCCACAAACTGTTAGAAGAAAATATAGGGAAATATCTTATAAATTTTATAATAGAAGGCAGTTTCCTAGACCTTACACCCAAAGCATGAGCATTAAAAAAAAGAAATAGATAAATGAGATCTCCTCAAAATTATACACTTTTGTGCATAAAGAACTTTGTAAGGAAAGTAAAAAGGCAGCATATGCCATGGGAGACAATATTTGGAAACCACATATTAGATAAGTGTTTAGTATCCAGAATATATAAAGAGATTCTTCAATTCAACAACAAAAAGACAAACAACCCAATTAAAAAAATGGGTGCAAGGGTAGTTCAGTGTTATAATTTCTCACCTGCCATGTGGGAGACCCAGGTTCGATTCCTGGCTCATGCACTTCCAAAAATAAAAATTAAAAAATTAAAAATCACCAAATGGTGCTGCAATAACAGGACAGTTGCATGGAAAAAGAATGAAATATAACCCCTACCATAGAGCATATTAAAAAAAATAGGAAAAGGACATAGACCCTTCTCAGAAAAGAAAATACAAATGGCTTAAAGGCACATGAAAAGATTTTCAACTTCACTGGCTGTTATGGTCAGGTTCATGTGTTAACTTGGCCAAGTGGTGATACCTGTTTGTCTGGTTGGGCAAGTGCTGGCCTGTCTGCTGAAATGAGGACATTTCATAGAATTAGATCATGATCACATCAGCTGCATTCACAGCTGATTCCATTTGTAATCAGCCAAGGGAAGTGTGTTCTACAATGAGTCATGCTTAATTTAATCACTGGAAGCCTTTTAAGGAGGATTCAAAAGAGACAGGCTCTCTTCCTGCTTCAGCTGGTGAGCCTCCCCTATGGAGTTCATCCAGACACTCCACTGGAATCTTCAGCTTCACAGCTTGCTCTGCAGATTTAGGACTCCCTGTTCCCACGGTTACATGAGAGACTTTTATGATTTTTATATTTGTGAGTGCTTCCTGTTGATTGTTTCTCTAGATAACCTTAACTAATACAGCTTGGTACCAGGAGTGGTTCTTAAGAAACAGAATCTTAAAAAATGGTTTTTATGCATGGTTTTCTACTCTGATTGGACTCAAAGACTCTAAGGACTCTGATTCCCATAATCAGAATCACACTCCCAATCCATGGAGTGAGTTGACAAAAGAGATAGTCAAAATATCACCATTCGATTCTCCTAATGCTTCGCTTGTATGAAACCAGGCTCTGGGGGATAAAATGTTTTTGACACCTTTACAGAGTTTTGTGGAAATAAGAGGTATAGAGATATTGGCTGGTTGTTTTTAGATACACTGGATACATTAAGGAGTGAAAGGAATGGACTTAAGGCTTCAAACGAGAAGCTGAGCACCGTCTGACAGATGTAGAAGTTTCTATGAGTATCCTGAAGGAAAATTTTATTCCCTGTAGCAGTAGACTTGAGATCTCTGAAAATCAGACTCAGAATCTTATTGTTAGAGTTGCAACTTTACAATGTAAACTGAAATCTCAATGATGCATGGTGTCTGCCATTAAAGTGAGGGCATTGATTGGAAAGGAGTGGAACCCTGAAAAATGGGATGGTGACATATGGATTGATGATATTGGGGGTGATGTTGAAACCCAAGGTCATGCTGAGTCTTCTCTACATAACCCTGTAATGGTCTGGCCTGAAGACATAGCTGCCCCAACTCCAGCCTGCCCTGAGGAGTTGGCCACCCAACCTTTACCTGAAGGGATTGGCCCTAGAGGGATTAATCCTGTTTCACCAGATGAAACTGCAAATGAATGCCTTGAAGCAAATGGCTTGGAAGATATTTCCAATTCTTTTCATAGCTCACCTGCATCACCCCTCATTTCTTCCAGACCTATAACTAGACTAAAGTCCCAACAGGCCCCTAAAAGTGAGGTACAAAGTATCACACATGAGGAGGTATATTATACTCAAAAGAACTGTGTGAGTTTTCCAATTTATATAGACAGAAATCAGGGGAATATGTGTGGCAATGGATTTTAAGGGTGTGGGATAATGGTGGAAGGAATATAAGGCTGGATCAGTCTGAATTTATTCATATGGGCCCACTAAGAGATTCTGCATTCACTGTTATAGCTCAAGGGGTTAAAAAAGGTATTAACAGTTTGTTTGGATGGTTGATTGAAACATGGATCAAAAGGCGGCCAACATTTCTTGAGGTTGAAATGCCAGAACTGCCTTGGTATAATGTAGGTGAGGGGATCCAGTGGCTTAGAGAGATTGGAATGTTAGAGTGGATTTATCATGCAAAGCCTGCTATCACACCCCAGGAATGTCCGGAGGATGCACCTTTTACCAGAACAGTGAGAACTAAATTTGTATGACTAGCGCCATCATCCCTGAAGAGCTCTGTAGTTGCACTACTCTGTAGGTCAGATGTTACTGTAGGAACTGCTGTCACTGAGCTGGAATCCTTTAACACAATAGGGATGACTGGATCCCAAGGTGGCAGAAGCCAGGTGGCAGCACTTAATCGCCAAAGACAGGGTGGACGTGGCTATTATAATAGACAGCAAACTCAAAGCAGGAGTCAAAATAATATGACTCACAGAGATTTGTGGTATTGGCTAGTAAATCATGGGATACCTAGAAATACAATAGATAGGTAGTCTATTAAATTCTTCTTCAAGCTGTATAAACAAAAGAGTTCTAGATCAAGTGAACAGAAGTCTAACCTGAAGTACAAAACACAGAGTCATGGTCCCTTAATTAATTTCCAGACTTGAGACAATTTACAGACCCAGAGCCCCTTGAATGAAGGGGAAACCAGGTCCCTTTGGGGTAGAACCCTATTGCACTACCACAAATTTATACTGTTAATTTTTCTCCAAGCCTTCCCCAAGGAGATTGACTGCCTTTTGCCAGAGTAACTGTGGATTGGGGAAAAGGAAATGATCAGATATTTGGGGGATTATTAGACACTGGTTCAGAAGTGACATTAATTCCAGGGACCCAAAACATCTCTCTGGTCCACCAGTCAGAGTGGGGGCTTATGGAGGCTAGGTAATCAACGGAGTTTTAGCTCAGGTCCATTTCACAGTGAGTCCACTGGGCCCCTGGACCCATTCTATAGTTATTTCCCTAGTTCTAGGAAGTATAATAGACATACTGAGGAACTGGCAGAATCCCCACATTGGCTCTTTAACTCATGCAATGACGGCTATTAAGGAGGAAAAGGCCAAGTGGAAGCCACTAGAACTGCCCCTACCTAGCAAAATAGTAAATCAGAAGCAATACCAGATTGCTGGAGGGATTGTGGAGATTACTGTCACTCTTAAGGACTTGAAGGATGCAGGGGTGGTGATTCCACCACATCCTCATTCAACTCTCCTATTTGGCCTGTGCAGAAAACAGATGGGTCTTGGAGGATGACAGTGGATTATTATAAGCTTAACCAGGTGATGACTCCAATTGCAGGTGCTGTTCCAGATGTGGTATCATTGCTTGAGCAAATCAATACATCCCCCAGTATCTGGTATGCAGCTATTGATCTGCCAAATACTTTTTTCTCAATAGCTGTTACTAAGGACCACCAGAAACAGTTTGCTTTCAGCTGGCAAGATCAGCAATATACTTTCACTGTCCTACCTCAGGGGTATATCAATTCTCCAGCCCTATGTCATAATCTTGTCAGCAGGGACCTTGATCATTTCTCCCTCCCACAACACATCACACTGGTCCATTATATTGATGATATCATGTTGATTGGATCTAGTGAGCAAGAAGTAGCAACTACTCTAGACTTACTGGTAAGGAATTTGCATGTCAGAGGATGGGAGATAAATCCAACAAAAATACAGGGGCCTTCCACCTCAGTGATATTTCTAGGTGTCCAGCGGTGTGGGGCATGTCAAGATATCCCTTCTAAGATGAAGGATAAGTTGCTGCATCTGGCCCCTTGTATGACCAAAAAAGAGGCACAATGCCTAGTTGGTGTCTTTGGATTTTGGCAACAGCATATTTCTCATTTGAGTGTGCCCCTCCAGCCCATTTATTGAGTGACCAGAAAAGCTGCTAATTTTGAGTGGGGACCTGAATAAGCGGAAGCTCCGTGACAGGTCCAGGCTGCTGTACAAGCTGCTCTGCCACTTGGACCATATGATCCAGTAGATCCAATGGTGCTGGAAGTGTCAGTGGCAAATAGCGATGCTATTTGGCATCGTATGTATCAGATGCAGGCCCATATAGGAGTGAAATGTGAAATGGTTCAACCACTCTGGAAGGCAGTTTGGCAGTTCCTCAGGACGCTAAGTATAGAATTGCCACATGATCCAATAATCCCATTATTAGATATATATTCAGAGGACCTGAGGGCAAGAACACAAGCAGACATTTGCACACCAATGTTTATAGCAGCATTATTTACTGATTGCCAAGAGAGGAAATACCTCAAATATCCATTAACGGATGGGGGCTAAACAAGCCGTGGTATATACTATGGAATACTATGCAGCTGTAAGACAGAATTAAGTCATGAAGCATGTAACAATATGGATGAATCTTGAGGACATTGTGCTGAGTGAAAACTGAAAAAAGGACAGGTACTGTATGGTCTCACTAATATGAAATAACATTAATGAGTGAACTTTGAAAGTTAACATTACGAACACAGTTTATCAGGAGATAGAAAGAGGGTAGAGATACAGCATTTGGTACTGAAGGAAAACAATTTGTGAGACAGGACTGATTGTAAAAATTCAGAAATGGCTAGCACAATACTACCTGATGGTAGCACAATAACATAAGTACAATTAATGAAGTTGAATGTGAGTATAATTGAGGGAGAACGGCTGGGGTTTCAAATGAAACCAGAAGGAAAAATAGAGGATAAAGACTGAGACAGTATACTTAGGAATGCCAAGAGTGCACAATAATGTTGATTAAATGTACAAATATAAAAAGATTTTTGCATGAGAGAGAACAAATGAATGTCAACATTACAAAGGGTTGAAAATAGATAGTGTACAAGAAAAGGTACAATCAATGCAAGTTTGGGTCTACAGTCAACAGTAACATTGTAATATGCTTCCACTGAATATACAAAGGCATTATGACAAAGCTAAATGTCAACAAGGTGGGGGTGGGCATGGGGAAGGGTTTTGGATTCTATGTGGAAGAAAAGGAAATGTCTTCCTATAGATTATGTTGGTGAAGACACATCTATTTACTTAGGTTGGATTATATGATATGTGAATAAAACTGTTTAAAAATTAGCAGAGAGAAAAAGTGCAAGAAAAAATGTAGAGAAAGAGATATACCTATTCACTGTTGGTAGGGAAGCTGAAAGGTGCAGGCCCTCCAGATGGGTGTCCTCCAGAGGACAGTGTGGTGGTTCCACAGGTGGCTAGGGGTAGGGTTGCCATATGATCCTGAAATCCAGTTGCTCAGTATATATCTGGAGGAACTGAGTGTGGGGAAACAAATGGACATTGGCACACTGGTGTCTATGGTGGCAGTGCTCACAACCCACAATGGATGAAGGCAGCCTAAGGGCACAACGACTGGGGAATGGAAGGTGGAACTATGGTGAATATATACGATAGATGACAGAGCGGCAGCAAGAAGGAATGAAGTTGTAAAGCATGCAACTTGGTGAATGAACCTTTAAGGACTGTATATTGAATGAAATGTCAGAAACAAAAAGACAAATATGCTTCACTCATATGGACTAACTATAATATAAACACTCGGTGAACTAAAGTTGAGAGCATGGGTTATCAGTTGGAGTCTATCATAAAGTGTCCTAGATTGTAAACTCTTACAGGAGTCACATGTATTCATGAGTTGTAACCGATATTTCTAAATTCTGAGATATTGAGCTGTTTGTTTATAACCTAGTCATTCCCAGAAATTTCAGGTATTTATGTGACAACTGATACTTAGAATTAGAGCTCTGAACCTATGAAAGTCAGCAGTACCCCATACGGGAACTGTTTAAAAAGTTGAAAAAGGGATCTGAGTTCAAGTAGAGATATGAATGAAGCTGATCTGGTTAGGACTGGGGTAGATCAGAATACAGGATAAAGGATGATGTTGTCCATATTTTAAAACTTCAACTTCTGTGTGAGACCAAAAGTCTCACATGTTTAGTTCATGCAAAATTTAAATTTTAGTAAGTACATTTCCTAATTTAGTTTGTACGGTCAGTTTAGTTGAACACCATAAGGACATGGAATCTTGAATAAGGTGTGAGACTTTGTTGGCTTCTCCAGTTTAGTATAAAGCCTTGATAAATCCCAGAGTCACCTGCACAATGAATAAAGAAGCATTTTCAAGGATCCCTTGGGACTGGGGAGGAAAGAGGAAATATTCAACTTCCCCATTTGGAGAAATTCTGATATTCTCACAAGCAGTGGAGACTACCAAATTAATAGGCCAAGCCCTCTAACTTAGCTTTCACTCCTATGAAATTTATTACTGCAAAGGATAGGCTAAGCCTATTTAAAACTAGGCCTAAGAGTCACCCCAGAGAACCTCTTTTGTTGCTCAGATGTGGTTTCTCTCTCTCTAAGTCAATGCAGCAAGTGAACTCACTGCCCTCCCCACTGCTATGTGGGACATGACTCCTAGCGGTGTAAATCTTCCTTTCGATGTGCGATAGAAATCTCAGGATGAGCTGGGACATGGCATCAAGGGATTGAGAAAGCCTTCTTGACCAAAAGGGGGAAAGCAAGAAATGAGACAAAGTTTCGGTGGCTGAGAGATTTCAGAGTCAAGAGGTTATCCTGCAGGTTATTTTTATGCATTATATAGATATCCCTTTTTAGTTTGTGGTGTATGGGAGTGGCTAGAGGTAAATACCTGAAACTGTTGAGCTGTGTTTCAGTAGCCTTGATTCTTGAAGATGACTGTATAATGATACAGCTTTTGCAATGTGACTGTGCAGTTATGAAAATCTTGTATCTGATGCTCCTTTTATCTACAGTATGGACAGATGACTAAAAAATATAGATAAACAATAAATAATAGGTGGGACAAAGGTTAAAACAAATTTGGTAGATGGTCAATGAGAAGGATCGGGTAAAGTGTATGGTATGTATCAGTTTTTTCTTTTTCCTTTTTATTTTTTTTCTGGAGTAATGCAAATGTTCTAAAAAATGATCATGGTGATGAATACAGAACTATGTGTTGATGTCGTGATTGTGCACCATGTACGGAATGTTTGCATGATAAGATTTATCAATAAAAATATTTGTAAAAGAACATAACTGCAGACTCCTATATGTCAACCTCCTAATATCAGAAGATACTGTGGAAGTTGAAGAACAATCTAAGAAAACTTCCCCTATCTATCAGAGTAAGGTCTTTTATGAATGTTAATAATAAAAAATGTATAGTATTGACACAGGGATAGTCAAATTCCCCAAAAGAACAGAATATCAACTCTGGAAATGAATCCTTTCTGTGCTGGTTTGAAACTATTATGTATCTCAGAGAAGCCATGTTTTAATATTGATCCAATCTTGTGGGGCTAGACCTATTGTTTAGGGTGGGAAACTGTAACTAGATTGCTTCCATGGAGATGTATCACACCCAGTTGTGAGTGTGACCTTCTAGTTAGAGTTCCATGGAGACATGACACACCCAATTGTTGGTATGGTCTTTTGATTAGATGGACAGGTGACTCCACCCATTCAAGGTGGGTCTGGATTATTTTACTAGAGTCCTTAAAAGAGGAAGCATTTTGGAGAAACCTCAAATGCAGATGCTTGGGGAACAGTTGCTTCAGAGCTGACAGACACATGCCTACTGGGAGATGCTTAGAGTGCCAACAGAGAGAGCAGATGCCTAGACACCAGCAGAGGCCAGCAGACATTGCCATGTGCCTTCCCAATGAGATGCTAAGAAAGCCAGAACCTGGAGAGAAATAAGGGAAGCCAAGAGATAAAACTCAGCTCTGGAGAAGCCAAATGAGGAACCCCCACGGGAAATAGAGGCTGAAAGGGAGCAAGGGGCCAACAGATGCCAGCCACATGCCTCCCCAGATGACAGAGGTGCTCTGGGTAGCATCAGCCTTTCTTAAGTGAAAGTAAACTCTTGTTGGTACCTTAATTTGAACATTTTCATGACCTTAGCACTGTGAACTTATAATTCAATAAATTCCCTTTATAAAAGCTATTCCATTTCTGGTATATTTATTGCATCCCAGCAGCGTTAGCAAACTAAAACACTTTCCTATGTGAAAACTTGAAAGTTGGATGAGGGAAAAGAATGTAGCTCTCTGCAAATGGTGCTGGAACAATTGACTGTGACATGGAATACAAAGTATCGTGTTGTTGACTAGACACAGTCCTTTGTGTTCCTTTGCTGGTATTTCTGCCACTTGTCACAGGGGCAATGTTCTCTCCTTCTCTTCTGGGTTTCCACTAATTTTGGGCTTCTTTTTTGTGACTTTCTCTTTATAAAGTCTCTTGTAATCTGGATTAAGGCCCATCCTACTTCAGTTGACCACAATTTAACTAAAAACATCTTTGAAAGATCCTATTTACAAGTTCACACCCACAGGGAGGTGGATTAAGATTAAGAACATGTCGAAATTAGGATACCCAATTCAACCTACCACACCCAGACACGACAACCACTAACTGTAAAATAAAAAGTTGATATAATGGCATTATGCATTCATCAAAAGACTGTACAAAGAATGTGAAAATTAAACCATAAATTGGAATAAGATGTTTTCAGTACACTTATATGAGATTAGCATTCAGACTATATGAAGAAATCCTATATATCAAGAAGAAAAGCAACAAAATAGAAAAATAGGTAACTGGAGAATGTCTTACTATAATGGAAGCAGGAATAGTATTAAACCATAAAAGTTATCAAAGTAAATGCAATACCAGGTGTGATGTTAGAATGGTAAATAACTTGACTAATCACTTTAATTTGCTGAAACTTCCATTTTTACTAAGAAAACTACAAGGAAGAAACAAAAAGCAACTGAGGCAGGCTGACATACCAGCAACCCTTTGCAGAGCTAATTAAGATCCCTGCCTCCATGGGAAAGGAGGAACTGTGATGAATAGTCGGGCTGACACTAGCAAGCCTGCCTCTCTTCACCAGATAAGCCCACTCCTACACAAGCATGCTGCCTGGGAGCTTTTGCAGATTTATGGTATCCAAAGATGCTTTGCCCCAGACAACTCACAGTTCACGTCCTCCTCGGCTCCCCCTCCCCGTTCCCCTCATACCCTTTCTTTGTTCTAAGCAGGTATATAAACTGCTTCCCCACCACTTTTCTGTGAGCAGTAACTTTCTTTTAGTTCTGTTCCCATGCCTGTCACTTAGCTCAATAAACTTATTCTGCACCTTGCTTTTCAGAGATTGTTTTAAATTTAGCACATGCTACATACATATAATGGGCAAAAATAAAAAAGCCTGTTACACCAAGTGTTAGCAAACAGGTGATCAGTAAGAATTTTTGAGCACTACCAGTGGGAATTTAAACTGATACAAGCACTTAGGAAAATTACCTAGAACTATCTTGTAAATATTTACAAACCCTATGACTAATTCTTATATATAAATTCACCAGAAGACATTTAAAAGAGTGTTTATAGCAACATTGTTCATAAGAGCCAAAACAATTCCAGAAAATAATTGAAATATCTACTAAAAGGAGAATGCATAAATATATTATAATATATTCTTACAATGATATATCAAACTGCCATAAAAAACATTTGAAATACTGCTACATGCAGCAAACTGGATAAATTTTAAAGACATAGGATTAGTGGAAGAAAAGAGCAAGTCACTGAAGTCTACTTACACAGTAATGATACCATTTTTGTGATTCTAATTAATATAGAAGCCTAAGCCTAGAGATCCAGGGGGAGAAAAGAAAAAGGAAGTTTTGCCTATGTATATATGGGACCAGTTATAATCAGAATTTTTTTCTTTTTTTAAAATCATTTTAGAGAATCTACTAATGTATAGTAATGGATCACTGTTTACAAAACAGAATAAAAGAAAAAAAATTAGATCCACAGACACATATTTTAATAATCGTGGTTTGATATGGTTTTAATAAACTTGTTGATGGCATAGGCAATGGGCTTACATACAGGGAATCTTTGTTATTCTTTCTGTTATCTTAGTCAGCTTTTTCATTTCTCACCCTTTCCTTTCTATATTTTTTTTTGCACAATTTTAGTATAGCTGAAAATCAAATAGGAGAGCTAACCCTGATCATGAATTCTGATAACCTTTGTGTAGGAGTTTTGTATTTCAAACTATAGCTTAGATTTGAAGGTGAACTTCATAGGCGGTGATTCTCAACTCCAGAAGAAACTTCCTTTTGAAATATTTGATTCCCTTATGCTCGGTTCTTTTTGGTTTAAAACTTCTTGCAAAGGAAATAGGAAGTAAGAAGCCATTTAGTGGGCAGCTTCTAAACAATAGAAGCACAGGGAGACTGTGATGCTTTGTCGAAGATAAGAGACCAGCCTGGAGGGAGACGATAGAGTTGGAGGACCCAATGTGTCAAACTCAGCAGGCACCATGACAGCCAATGCCGTGTGACTTGCTGTAATTATAGCTGATGTCTTTTCTATGGCAATTATTCTCTCTAGAAATTGTAAGAATGACCAAAAAAAAAAAATCTGTTTTTGAAACAGCACAACCCAAAAACTACCATCAGGTGCAAGTATTCTCCTGGTCCTCCTATCACGAAGTAAAATTAATTATTCTCATTTCATCCTCTAAAGATGTGCTGCTAATGGGAAAAAAAAATAAAATCTCTAAAATGAAAACAAAAGCCCTCTCAGTCTCCTTGAATATGTTCCAAATTAGTGCCTCTGACCTTTTCTTAAAACATTAAGCATCACAAGGAAAGCAGCAGGAAAGGAATCATGTGCTGAACGAGTACTTAAAGGGCAGAAACACTCACTGAAGTGAAAGGGAATTAGTAAAGGATGGAGAAGACCAGCCCCTCCCAGTTTGGGTGAGCAGATTTGGGATTAATTATCAAGCAGAATGTCACATGCAATTAACAGCTCTGACAACAGAGGACAAGCAAATATAAAACGCTGGGCTCTAAGAGTGGCTCACAGAGAAGCCCCTCAGGATTTTAAGGTACTGGTGAGAAACCCTAGGGTGGGACCGGTGAACTCCCACCAAAACTACTAGGATGGGGGACTTTAAATCATAGAAGTTATTAACTTAACTTGCTGGAAATCTGCTCCCAAGTCTTCTTACAGCTCCATGGTTAAATGTAAGGAATGATGGTAACCTGCTACTGAATGTATTAATAAAATCCAGAATAAGTTTGAATAAAGAAAATTCAGTGACTGGAATAGTGGAATTAATTGTGTAGGTATTATACATGTCAGTTTTTTAAAGGTAAATTACTAATTTTAGTGATTGTTTGAGATGCCCTTTCACAGATATTTGAAAGTGTTTTGAAGGTAAGTTGGGAAGGGGTCATGCCATTTATGAGGCTCTGTATAATTCCATCTTGCTTTTCCTTTTTTCAGCTGGATTTTTATATATGCACCTCTGTCTTCTCTACCCAAAGGACTGGAAACTAGAGATCTGTCTTGCACTCTTCCTTCAAGCAGAATGGAAGCTCCAAAACTCCTCTCTCCGGGTTACATTTTCTTCCCCTTACTGCTTCTTCAGCAGGTGTCTTCTCAGTTCCCAAGAGGGTGTGCCACCGTTGAGGCTTTGAGAAGTGGTGTGTGTTGCCCAGACCTGTCCCTGCAGTCTGGCCCTGGGACAGACCGCTGTGGCGCATCACTGGGGAGGGGCAGATGCGACGCCGTGACCGCCGACTCCCGACCCCATAGTCCGCAGTACCCACATGACGGCGCAGACGACAGGGAGGGCTGGCCCACGCGCTTCTTCAATAGGACGTGCCACTGCAATGGCAATTTCTCAGGTCACAGCTGTGGGACTTGCCGTCCTGGGTGGACAGGAGCTGCCTGTGACCAAAGGGTCCTCACTGGTAAGTGGGAATGTGAACTGGGAACAGAGTTCTGCCTGAGGCTTGATGCTCTTAGTAGAATCCTAAATCACTGGAGCTGCCGGAAGCCCTGGAAATTATAGAGCTGAATCCTCTCTTTTCACAGTGGGGGAAACTGAGGTTTAGCCAGGTTAAGGAGAGTTTTTTCATGTTTAAAGGGTTGGCTTGGAACTCAGCTCTTCTGACTAATATTTCCTTCCACAAACCTTCATGAAACAATCATATACTGGGCACCATGCTAGGCATTTGTGACAAGTGCTTACAATAAAACTCCTCAAGGGAGTTGTTTTAATTGCCACAGATGAGGTTTGGAATGTTCAAATCCACGCTACTGGTAGGTGATAAACCTGCAATTTACACTGAGATCTGTCTACATCTAATGCTAGAGCTTCTTCCACTGCTCTTGCTGATCCACAAAGGACTTTCCCATTGCGATGATCAAATTAAAGAATTTTAGATGATGAACCTGGTTTGTACTATCTAAATAGTACTAAATATTAAAGCATTAAATAACAACAGTGAACAATACTTGATTTTTTCCTATGTACCAGACATTAGACCAAGGGTTTAACAGAACATTTGAGTGTTTATTGTGAGCCATTTCCTAATCTAATAGCTTCTTATTGTTTGTGTCTTCTTTAACCTTTACAGTTCCTCTATAAAGCAGGTATTATTTTTGTCCAAACTTCACATAGATGAAAAACTGAAGCTTAGAGGGATATGTCCAAAGTCTTAGCAACTATTCTAAAACAAAAACCTCCTTTGTTTTCGCAAGTTTTATGATATTAGAAAGTAAGATTATGCCAAGAGGAATGCTGATATTGCATAGAAATAAATGTAACCGCATCTAAAATCATAAAAACCACAAGTGAAATTAAAGAAAGTTAATAGAAATTCTAGAATAAATTGGAGGGAGTGAGGTGAGAGAAGAAACAAGAGAAAGCAGGCCTGGAGAAAGGCTTTTAGCAAGGAATATTTTAAAACATATTAGAATATATATATACAGATAATCATTAATCATTAATGGGTAAATTGAATATGGTATGTTATAAGATGATTGCGCTCATCCATCCCGACAAGGCAGGTGTTCTCGTGTTTGAATTTTGCTTTCTCTAAAGTCAGGAGAAACCTTCTGGACTTAAGTACAGAAGAAAAGAACCGCTTTATCCGGGCCCTGGATATGGCAAAGCGCACGACTCATCCTCAGTTTGTCATTGCCACCAGAAGAGCAGAAGAAATATTGGGACCAGATGGCAACACTCCACAATTTGAGAACATTTCCATCTATAACTACTTTGTTTGGGCACACTATTATTCAGTCAAAAAGACTTTCCTTGGGGCAGGGCAAGAGAGCTTTGATGAAGTGGATTTCTCTCACGAAGGACCAGCTTTTCTGACATGGCACAGGTACCACCTACTTCAGCTGGAGAAAGACATACAGGTATGCGTGGGGCACTTCCATTTTCAGGTCCCTTATAGAAAAGGTGCCCTATTTTTGTTATTTTAATTCACTGTTGTTACCAATAAGGAGAACATGTGATGACAAAGCACTTTAGTTGTTTATTCTGCCAGTGACATTCACTCAAACTTTCTCCCCGTACTGATTGCATAGTTAATTAATTAACCCTTAGCTCAGGTAAAGTGAAAAGGAAGTAATATCAAGTATAAGGAGGCCAACTGAGACATTTATAGGTGTGAATTAAAGCTTCGGGAATATTCTACAGCTTTGTGACTGAAAAATGACTCTCATGAGTTTTGAAACAAAAGACTCTCATTTGACAAGTCTTCCTCCCTCCCGGTCAGGTGAAGCAAATGTGTGTACACTTCTCAATCTTCCCATCCCAGAAGTATTCCTCATCGTTGCAGTTGATGACTCTTCCCAATATGGAATAGGGTTTCAATGCTGTAAAAAGTTCCTTTCCCTTTGGATAGCAATATTTTCATTGAGCTCCATTTTTTTTCCATGCCCCCTAACACGTTAGGGCTTAAAGAAGCAATCTCTTTAAAATGACACATCAGTCAGACATTATTTTTAATTAAAAAGCACCAGATTTCTTTATCATAAAATGATTCTCAACACAAGCACAATTATTTCTTGCTTATTTTTTTAAGCAGAGAGACTCAAAACACCTTAAAGAGTTTTGTTAGCATAACTACATTACTGATGCTTCTTTTACCAATTTCTCACCTTCTTGAGAAAAAGATTGAAACTTTAAAATGCATTGTAAATTATTAGATTTCAACTAGAAAATCCACAAATTAAAGCTGTTTCCTATGTAAAATTAACAGCAATGAATCCTTCCCCTCACCAAGATAAAATTTTTAAATTAATCTGAAATTCCTAAAGGCAGAAAATATGATTAGATTCATTTATTGATTGGTAGGATGCTTGCGCCCAGCATAATTCCCAGAAAAAAAATGAATGGGTGGTGGAGAATGAATACACTAAAATATGGAATAAACTATTCTTATGAATGTTATGAATGTGGTGTATTCATATTCAGTTTGATAGTGATTAAACAAATTCACCTGATAGCTCGAACTTCACATTTTATAGCTCTGATTACAAGTGAGGTATTTAGTAAATTATGAGTAGATAAATCTGTCATTTGTAATTGACTTCAGGTCTTCATGCCTTCAAGTTACTTTCCCATGGGCACACCAAAAGGAAAGGGCAGGTGGAAAATATCTAAAGCTTCAATTCTGCCTGTGTAAACTTCAACCCCAATAACTTACATAACCCTGCAGCACTGGGATCCAAAACATTACAATCTAAATGTAATGCACAGAGTTGAATCTGCTTTGGGTCCCAAATGTCAGTTGTTGAACCACAAACCAATTTTTAACGATCCCTTGGAAGCTGTCACTAATTTTTTTTGAACATAGGCAATGATTTCTAAATGAGGATTCGAAACCCCTGGAGATCAATAATTAGGAATGCCTTTGAAAGCTTTTGGCCCCCTCAAAGTTTCTGAGGATAAGGAAATTCTTCCTAGAATGGGATATAAAGTGAAAAAGCAATAATGTACTAAGACTTTTGGAGGCGAGATGAAACGATAGCAAGTCCTACATTTAAATCCAGCAATCAAAAATAACTCCCCAGAGGCCAAAAGAAATGAGAAATCACTGTAAATATGTTTTAAAGAACCCAATAAAATAAGCATATGATCTTAAGCTCAGCAGTTTTTTAAAAATGTGAGCTCAGCTCTAAATGGAAACTGGGACTCTAGTCTAAAGAACAATATGCGCAAAAAAATATGCTGCTTCTATTTAGCATTTCCTATATGTATGGGTTTCAGGCAGACAGACACCTGAGTCTTGTTTGTTTAGACTCTGAATCAGCGGTCTCAAAACAAAGCACTATAGTGTCCAGGCAGATAATGTTAAGTGTGAAAGAGCCCACAGAGCCTGTGGCCAAACCAGACTCTAAATGCATGAAGTTGTTCAAATTAAATTCAAAAACAAAATGAAACAAAAATCACAGTCCACAAAATATATTTCAAAGCTGAATCTGACCCCCAGGCTAAGAGTTATTGACACTGGAATTACAGATAGGGAAACCAGAAGGTGGTGGAAATGTCAAGGGGTGGACGTTTTGATTAATAGTTTTTGATATAACCAATGGAAATGTTATTGCATACCTAAAAAAGAAAAGGACAATTTTTTTCAAAATAATTTTTAGAAAACTTCTGTATAATGAACTGAGTTTCATTCTCTCTAGTGACTAGATGATTTGTTATAGTAAATTAGAATCTTTGTTAAAATTAGTATTTAGCTCCCCCAAGCCCCTTAGACATCCCTGATACACTAACTGGTCCCTAAGTGAGTGAAGAGAGCTAATAGAAATGGTTGTTAGGGAGTAAACCAAGCAAGAGGAGAATTTTAACAAAACAGAGAATACTAACAGAGTTTCCATGATGTAGGAAATGTTGCAGGACCCCTCTTTCTCCCTTCCTTACTGGAATTTTGCAACTGGGAAGAACATCTGTGATATCTGCACCGATGACTTGATGGGATCGAGAAGCAACTTTGACTCCACTCTTATAAGCCCGAACTCTGTGTTTTCTCAATGGCGAGTGATCTGTGAATCCCTGGAGGATTATGATACCCTCGGAACCCTCTGTAACAGTAAGTTCCAAATGACATCTGGGAGGCAAAATCCCTTACGATAAAGAGGTTAAAAATGCTGGCTGGAAGGCCTTTCATTCTACTAGGGACCTCAGACTAAAATCTACTTTTATTGTGATGAATCAGTGTACAGATATGCCTTGAAACTAGGGGATAGTGAAGGCGGTTTTCCAGGAGAGACACGGCATGCCCTTATGTTTTTACATTGCTTTTCTTGAGGAATTCGGTCAGCACATTGTTAATTTCCTTATTTTGAAAATGTCTGGTTGTGGAAACTAATCCTCTTAAGACATTCAGCACTACCAAGTAGTCATGTGTCTTCTCTTGGAATTTCTGAGAAAATATTTCTGTAGGAAATCTGAAATATGCAAAAAGAGTTGGAAGGGCTCTGGGAGTTAAAAATATGTATATTGATTATGCATACTGCAGACAGAAAGTTAAAAAACTAAAAGGTTATATGGGCACTATCCTTAAGAAAAGGAAGATATTGTAGAGAATACAGATACTCTATCTACCAGCTAATGTTTTCCAGCTCTCCCAAAGTGAAAATAAAAGGAAATATCCCACCAATTGTCCTCATATCCTTTCTCCAGTGATCTGTGTACATTCCCTGCCATAGGTGAAGTTTCTGCTGTATGCAAGTCTTTTCCTGAGTCTCCTGTTCTCTTCTTCAGAACATATTGTCTGTCTCTGTGCTGATAACACAAGCTCTTAATTATTAGAGTCTCCCTATCCCATCTTATTTTTCTTCTAGTGCGTCATAGCTAGAAGATTTTGAACTTCTGCTCTTCTCTATAAAAACTAGAATTATGGGGATCCATTTTATTATTATATTCATATGTTACATGTATTCTGCATGTATTCTTTTATATGTCAAATATTGAATTATTTTTTAAAACTTAGAAAAATATTATTTTAAATGCAGCAAAAGCCATTAGGAAGATTTCCCCCCTTTGAGATTATTTAGTTGTATAGAAGAACAAGCGAAAAGATAGAGTAGGAAATTTCCCTCTATAGACGTTTTTTAATTAGAATACATTTTTACTTTTTTGGCACGCTGAATGAATGGTCCCACCTTGTAATGGAGAAATGAAATTGAGGGTCAAGATATCGTCAAACACTGTAACATTCATTTCTAACTTGACTATTATATTTTGGCCTGGGAATTTTCCTGACACTTTATCCAGATGATGGATACTAAAGTGTCACATAATTTAAAGAGATGAATAAAATCATAGCATAGGAGGGAAGGAAGGGGAGAAAATCTTCTCTTTTCATCAGAGTTTTTCTTGTCAATATAACAAGTCAACACAGACATGTAGTTTCAAGGCAAATTGAAAAGTATATATTTTAAGTTAACAAATTTCAAGATGATCATTTATCTCAGTTCAAAAGATAAACACCAAATATTCTGTTTATTAGACAAAGGAAAGAAGAAAGGAATTAACATTTTACTGAACATGAATTGTGGGTCTGCTACGATGCCAAATGCATTAAAATGATACCTTATTTAATCCTCAGAATAATTATTTTCTCTGTCTACACTTCTTGGATGATCTTATCCATTCCTGTTGGATAAGATCCAACAAGTCTTTTACAGAAGCCCATACATGTGCATCTTTCATTCAAAACTTCCTTAGACATTCCGTACCTGTATTTGTATATGTTTGTTGCACAGTTGCTCCCTAATTTTCCATTAATGCACTAAACTTGGTATACTGAAAAAGTGAATTATTGACACCTAAAATTCTTCTGTCCAGTAAAACATCTTCTTTGATTCATCATATGAAAAACTGTATTACCTCACAATATTTCACAAATCCATATTTTCCTTTAAACACTTGGAATCTTTCATTCAACATTTCCTACATAGAAATTCTACAACGAGTTTCTTCACTACCAGAATTCTTCATTATGAAGTTCTAGTTAGGATTTAATGTTTTCAAACTCCAGGTGATCAATATATTTTTCCTGGAATTTACTGATAGCTCCCTGAACAGTAATCCCTATCAATATATTTTTCCTGGAATTTACTGATAGCTCCCTGAACAGTAATCCCTATCATCAGCTTGACTAGCTAGTTTAGCCAGTGGTCTCTGAAAGTTTATGATATTATATACACCTAAAAGTTTCACATGCACTTCCCAGTCTCAATATAGGTAAATGTTTTGTTTATTTGTTATACAAATAAAATTCATTATGCTAATTCATATGACAAGTCATTATGTTAAATATAAAGCATACAAAAATAGAAAGTTTTATGAAATAAAATAAATATGAGCAAAAGTTTCTCATATTTACATAGTTCCTTTCCCACCCCAGTGGATAATTTTGAATGCCCACTCTAGGGCATGCCTGCTCCTCTCAGAAGACACTGGGATAAATTAATGCAAAATACTCCTACCCAATCTTCTCTCTTCCTGTCCAAGGCTTCAATTTCTCCCCACTTCCTAATGAATTAAAACATAACTTTCTCATTCTAGTATGTGATTTCTGTGTGACTCTGGTCTAGCTCCCATCTTTTTCACCACCCAACTACTCCACTGCCTTGTCATGTACTCCAGGTAAGCTGTGCCCCAAACACGCCCTCTTTTACAGCCGACATGATCTTTCTCATATCAATATGCACTAAACAGCTATTGAACAACTGTTATGTGCCGCATCCAGTGCCAAGAGTGTAGAATATACTGGTGTGTAGACTCTGTTGGGCTTAACCTAATTATATCTTATTACCTTGGCCTTAAATGTTTGACCTGTAAAATTTCTCCTATTTCACCTAAGGAAACTCTCCTCAATCATCTTGGCAAATCACTCTTCATCACACAGCCTTTCTGTAGCCACCCAACTGGATGATCTTTCTCACTCTTAAACTCTCACTCTCACTCTCTCTTTCTCTCTCTGACCCACTTAAAGCACCTATCATTTTATCCTTGGCACCATGGTTCCTTGTTTACTTTTCTTCCCTACAAATAATTAATAACTTAATTCTCAAATTACTCGCTAAGCAACCATGTGTACCACCTTCCAAAGAGATTTCTTAAGCCCCACCACTTCATTTCTCTGAAGGCTTAAGACAGACAGCATTTGGTAACAAACTCTTTGATGCTGAACTTTTATGTTTTGCTCTAATACTTTGTTACTGAGGACATTACTTTATGACTACGTTTCTACTAAATACTTTTGGAAACATTGTGAAAAATCTCAGTATTTAAAGGCATTTTGGATCTGCGAGCTTCAATATGAAATTTAGGTCTATAATGTTACACAGCAAAATTCAATTTTTGTGGAATTTTCCTTTTAAGACACAATCTCATGAAAGATGCGTATATTGACTTAAATACCCAGAACTGTATGTATTAGTGTGATCACTTTTTTTTCCTGAAATGATTTTATGTATCACATATCTATTAGACTCTCAAAGAAGGAACTGGTATTTGAGACTTCCTCACTTTAATTTCACTAGATTTGCATATTCAATTTTCTCTGCTACTAAGGAGAACTCTTTCGGTGCTCGTGCCATGTATAAGCAATTTTAAAGAGCAGAGAAGATAAATAAACATTGCATAACTGTTTGCACGCCTGATCTTTTCTGCAGGCACGGAGGGTGGGCCCATTAGGAGGAACCCTGCTGGGAACGTGGCTAGACCTATGGTGCAGCGTCTTCCAGAACCACAGGACGTCGCCAAGTGCTTGGAAGTGGCCTCATTTGACACACCTCCTTTTTATTCCAATTCTACTAACAGTTTCCGAAACGCAGTGGAAGGCAAGTAAACAAAATTGATGCTTCAAATTGATCCAGTTTTCAGAGTCAACAAAAGTATCATAATTCAGGTCTTTTTGCAAGGAATTGAATGCAACATTGATCCTGTGAGTTTATGTGATGGGTTCCTATTATGATTTAATCACAATTCTCTGCTCAAAAAAAATTTTTTTTTTTTTGCTTACAGAAAAGTATCAGACCATGAAATGCTTCTTAATTATCATAGAAGTCTTAGAAATTATTTTCTGTTCTCTTAACTACCAAAAACTCCTTTAAATCCAAATTTCTAGTCAGCTAGATGGCCAGTGTATCTAATGCTACCATATTCTAGCAGCGGCAAATAATATTCAAGACGTTAAGGGCTTATTAAAGACTTTTCTTTTACGATAAAGAGTAAAAACAAAAATTTCTAAACAACCAGATGTACAAATCTTGTCATTGTTTTCAATGATTTTCCTATTTATCATCAAAATTATATGCCATTCTTTCATCTTTATGTTTAACTTAATAACTATAAGAAAGCACTGATTTGGAGATTATTCAATAAATAAACAATATATTTGGTTATGAGTATTGATTTCTAAAATAATGCACAGATGATGTCTTATTGATGCTCATTCAAAAGACGAATTATGTCAGGTTCCTGACAGAATGCTTGGAAAGACTGGTGCCTCGCTACATGCTGTATACTTTATAGACAGTCTTTAAAAGGATTTGTAATAAAAAAAAAAGATGGAATAAATGTGAATAAATAAATTAATGAATGAGTGACAATAACTATCCAGTTAGCCTTAGGTTAAGAGAAAACATGCTAACATAGTTTAAATTCTAATTTTATAATATGCAATTTTTCCCTGCTCTCCTGCCTCTGATCCTACAAGCCACATTTATAACTCCATCCCACATTTACTGAGCATGGACCCTCCCTTTCAATTTGTGAACTGTCCTGACCTTATCTGTATCTCCTACCTATCCTGGGTCCTCTGAAGTCAGAGTGCCACTAGTCACTTGGCAGGTGCTTCTTCTTTGAAATGCAATGGTATTTTTTAGAAAAGACTATTTAACATAAATCATCAAGTATTTTGCCGGTTTCCTAAAGCTCATCTAAAACATCTTAGAAGCTGAGCAAAAGTGGTTATAGATATATATTCACACATATTTAGCCTCTTTATAAATAATACATATGAAATATATATTTTAATGACTTTATATAAAATACATAATGAAGATAATTATAAAACTTCATTAAATGTTTTGACAGTAGGTTTTCCAGATGGTTAAAACTAGTACAGAGATCACAGAACAGCTCTAAGAAACTCTAAGGTCCCCACACCATAAGGTAGTTTTTCAAAAATGGGCATGCAGGCAGTCAGGTAGGAGACTAAAGTAACATCTGGCAACTTAGCTTCCAGGGTAATCAGAGTGGAGCTCTCCCTGCTGTGTCAGCAGTGTTTAGTAGAAGCTGGAGGTTGACATTGTCTTTATTTCTACACAGATTGATGTCTGCCTTGTCAAAAGAGAATGTTCTATATATTTTGACTGGTATCCTTTGTGGGTCATTATTTTCAACCTCCAGGCTACATTCAGAATATTATGCCACTAGCTTAAAAATAACCTAGCTCGGGGTATAGCAAGCAAACGTCACCTACCATAAGAACATAGAGGCAATACTACTATGAAGGCAAAAAGTGGCCTGACAAGACTTAGAACAATTGCTTGCCAATACAGTCACTGCTGTTGACTTTAAAATCCAGACATTTGCAATGTTTTTTCATTTTCTCATCCTTATTTTTATATCTAGGTTACAGTGATCCCACAGGAAGGTACGACCCTGCCGTTCGAAGCCTTCACAATTTGGCTCATCTATTTCTGAATGGAACAGGAGGACAAACCCATTTATCTCCAAATGATCCTATTTTTGTCTTGCTGCATACATTCACCGATGCAGTCTTTGATGAATGGCTGAGAAGACATAATGCTGGTGAGACACTTTCACATTTTTTGCAGGCTCAGCAAAGGAGATTGTTTAGACTGCAAGGTTACCATTTTAGGCTAAGTGTTTGACATGCAGGAAGAACACTTCAAAATAAGAGCAAAGTGGCCATAATTTCCAGCACTTTCAAAATATTCAAAACCTCTTTGGAAATGTAGTCAAGAAGTCTCTCAGAAAAGTTATTAAGATGACATTTATTATCATTTGCTAGGACTAAACAGGTTACACGTTCTCATTTTTACTGTGAAAAGATGACTTACCATGTTCCCCAATTTTTCTTCCCCATATCTTCCAGTGAACATTTTTTATTCTCAAAAAAATGTGTGGGAAAGCCTTACAATCCTCTTCTTTGATGCCCCCAAAGCACTGAAAAAGTACTAATACTTTGGGCAGGCCACGTTGGCTCAGCAGGCAGAGTTCTCACCTGCCATGTCAGAGACCCGGGTTTGATTCCCAGTGCCTGCCCCATGCAAAAAAAAAAAAAAAAAAAAAAAAAAACTAATACTCTGCAGTGCTAAGTTTTTATTATTTTATGAATTCTCACAAATGGAAATTTTGTTGAAAATGAAAAGCTAATGGTTTTTATATCACAACATAAGAAATCGTTTAAATCCATTTTAAATGTATTCTTTAAAATATTTTTTAAAAGTGATTTTTCTCTTCACTCCTGCTCACCTCTCAGGCTTGTATTACTTTTCGAACAATGAAAAGCTTCTATGGTTAAGGTAGTATAAATTTTCATATTTTGAAGCATTCTAGATTTTAACATCAATTACTTATTCGTCGTGCACATGAGCAAAAAACTGGAGAGGAACTGTCTATTTATCTATCCAGCCAGCTAGCCATTGAGTGTGGTTCTTATTTCCCTCTGTGTGTGTATGTGTGTACAGTAGAAGCCTGCAATCCAACCAGATTAGGGCCATTGATTGATAGACTGGCTAAAATAGTTTGTTCCACCAGAAAATCATTTAAGAAAGAAAGATATTACACATAACTATGTATTCAGCTGTTAATCCGTTTGTTAATGCAGCACCGAGGACTAATCTATGAGCATGAATTTACTGATTGGAGTTGCACCTCATTTTTCATGTTTATTTACATACATGCACATAACTATGATGAATTATCTACAGTTCCAGTATCTGTTTCTTTAAAATGAAACAAGAAATTAACCCTTCTTATGAAGCAGTGTTATTCTAGATTTTTATATTTCCCTAACCCTTTACATTAATCTTACCCACTCCTAACTCAATAACATTATATCAGTCAGCCACCTTTAACAAATCTTCCCAGAGCATTCAACATAGTCATTATAGAAACAACGTCTATCTCTTTTTGCAATTAAAATTTATCATTCTAAGTATGTTTGATTCAGTATAACAAGTACAATTAGAAGTAACAGGTTTTAGAACAAACAAAAGCCAACTTTGGATAAACATCCACTTCTGGGCACTAGAAAGCAGTATACGAGCTATAGTCATTCAGCCATTCGCGATGCCTAGTAATAAGTATGTTTTTCAGAGAAAATGGAAAGTGTTAGGTAATCTTGCCAGTGTTTTAAGTGAAATTTTCTTTAAAACATTTCAACTGTGAAAATACTTATTCCCTTATTTTGACATGGTTATTTAAAATATAATTTTTTCACATTCATAGCAGTTTACTAATGCTCTCTACATTTTAATCTAAAGGTCATTAATGAACCAGAAAAATATCTGTTTCTTAGCTATTCCTCTCCAGCTCCATTTGTTTATGCTATCTAGAAATAATAGAAGATCTCCCAGTTACCTGAATGGTAAAGGGGAGAGGAGAAGTATCATAAATTAAAAAGTGGAGAGCTGACTTGGAGTATATTTCTGATAAAATGTAGCCACAAAATTATAGGGGGTTCTGTGGTAGAATACTCACCTGCCATGCAGGAGAAATGGGTTTGATTCCTGGCCTGTGCACCAAAAAAAAAGTAAGACAAGTCAATGTAAACACATAAAACTGAATGAAAACCAAACTCAAATGATAAACCTCTTTAAATATCCTACATGTGTGCAAGTATGCTTTGGAAAACCATTTTATAGAGCAACTATGTTAGGGAAAAAGGCAAATGAAGATGGGAAGAAATTCTAAAGCTCTACACAAAGCAGAAGTCTTGTTGAAAATAAGTCTGGGAGTGAGAATAGAATAATTTTTCAAAAGGTATATAAAGGTTTTATAGATATAAAATTCTTTTCAGAAATCATAGCATTATAGAATTATTAGCATTAGAATAGAACAAAAAACATATTTTACATCTGAAAGAAATTTCATTCACCTCCCAATGTCCTTTACAAGAATCCTTTCATTAGACATAAGAGCCAGTACAATATAGAGCATTCTGGCTACCATAATGTTCATTTCTATTCACTAACATTTTGGATCTATATACGCATTTAATTCAATTCCCTTTTTTTTGCAACTAAGTCATGTGAGTGAAGTATTAAATATAGTGTCATGCTAGCTGTGCATTTTGCAAAAGAAGCAGTTTACACATTTCCCATACTGAGCACTACAGTACTCATTAGGCCCTTGAAGAAATGAAGCAATCACTCACAAGTGCTTGTGCATGTATGCTCACGTGCACACACATACGCACACACTTCAATCTTTTCAACAAATATGATTTTATGCACTTACTATTTCCTGGACAGAATTCCAGGTACTGGACACATAGCAGCATCCAAAGCATGCAAAAATATCTTCCCTTCTGGAACTTTCCTCACAGTTGATGGGTCTGACAATAAACATATGTAAATAATATATAGTATGTTATATGGTGAAAAGTCCATTGTAGAGAGATAAAACCAGAAAAGGGTATAGCGACTTCTGGTAGATATCTAAGACAAAGGAACAGAAAAGTGTGCACCTGGTGGAAGCAGAGTAAAGGGTGGGGAGACAATGGGGGTAGACAGCAAAATGTGAGATAGCAGGGAGCAGATCTGAAAAGACCTTGGAATTAGCTGTAAGTGAGATGGGGAGCCACTGGAGGGTCTTGTATAGAGAAGTGACATGACAATACCAATTGTTGTTTTGATGACCAATTGTCATCCCCATCCACTCATTTTTTTGGGGGGAGGTGCATGGTCCGGGAATCGAGCCTGCGTCTCCCGCATGGAAGGTGAGCATTCTACCACTGAACCACCCGTGCAGCTGAAGCTGAACTAAGTCAAGCCTAATCTAGTTAAGATGAAGTAGCAAGGCGAATTGGGAAGTCAAAAATTTATCTAAATTATTAAATTTAATATTTAACTTTAATAAATAATTAATGATGATAAACTAGAATGTGAGTTTCTGAAGGCAAGAATTGTGTCTGTTTTATTCAATGCTAAAGCCCAGTTGGCAGTTGTACCTAAAAGATTTAAATAAATTTTTAACCAGTCTTAGGACCTAATAGGCCTAAAGGCACAAATATGAACACCATCTGCCATTTCCGTGATCAGTTGTTCCTCAAAATATAGAAAAAAACACCCTTCTCTGCTTCAGAGGAGCAAGTGACCCTTTGGATAATGTACCTTCTGCAAGCAGACATTCTCACACCTCGCTGGCCCTCTCACGCATTCCAATTGTTCTAAATTTATTACCATTAATGCCCCGCCCAAGCCCACTTGCAACCCTTGTTTTGTGACATCCCATTTTGGATTTGTACTAACATGAATTTAGAATAAAAAATGTCTTTTGCCAGGAAGTGCACATCACTCTTTTTTTCCCTAACAGAAACTCACTAATAATACAAATCCCATGGCTCTAGGTGCGCCTCTTCCAGGTAGCAGGATGCCAACGGAATTACAGGCCCTAATTCCAAGCTTTAAGCATTTTTTGGTAAGAGAGTAAAACTCTGAAAATAAAGTTAATATTGAGATCACTATACAAAGCAACAGAAAAAATGAAAAACCCTAAACAGAAATATTCATAGTCAAGGACAAACCTCTAGTAGTTGCACCAGCTCGCTGATTTAAATTACAGATGATGTTTTACAAGCTACCAGTCTATCTTTTCTTTGACTTTGAAAAATAAGTTTAATGAATTTTATTCAAATTAGTTTCTACAATTAAAAATAAAACAATTGTGGATCATCATAGATAATAAAATGTTAAAACTTCCCTGTCTTTAAACTTTCTTGTTCTCCTGGGTCGATGTGTTGACACCATATTCAGAGTATTTGAATTTTCTTTCATGTAATTCCCTGTTCTCTTCTAGTGAAAACATTTTTTATGTCTTTATGCATGGTAAAATATGAAAAAAAAATTTTCATGTTCTCCTTGAATATTTCTGGATAAATCAGACTATAATACTGACAATAATTTTCATTTTATTTTGCCTGTTAACAAATTGTATTTGACCTATTTTAGATATATCCATATTTCCATTGGAAAATGCCCCTATTGGACATAATAGGCAATACAACATGGTGCCATTCTGGCCTCCAGTTACCAACACAGAGATGTTTGTTACCGCTGCAGACAACCTGGGATATGCTTATGAAGTTCAATGGCCAAGTGAGTATTGAAAATTTATTTTCACTATGGAAATTTCCAAAGCAAATGTATTATATTTTAAGTGAAGTAATCCCAAGACTGACAAAGTCTAATTTATTTTTCTTAAATTAGAGAAGTTGTAAATTTATGCAAAAATCATGCAGAAGGTACAGAGTTCCCAGATACCCCCCACTCACACTCGTCATTTTTCCAATTATTAATATTTTGTATGATTGTGGTACCTTTGTGCAATTGAAGAAACACTGTTAATGTAATTATACTATTAAATATAGTCCAGAGCTTGCTTTAGGGTTTATTGTTTGTGTTGGACAGTTCTATGGTTTTAAAACTTTTATTCCAGTAACATACATACAAGCTAAAATTTCCCCCTTTTAACCACTGTCAAACATATAGTTCAGTGATGTTAATTACATTCACAATGTCATGCTACCATCACCACTATCCATTTTTATCAAATGTTTTCCACCACCCCAAACAGAGACTGTACCGATTAACATTAACTCCCCAGTCCCTATCCCCACCCTGGCCCCTGGTAACCTGTATTTTATCAATGAATTTGCTTATTCTAATTATTTCATATCAGAGATATAATACAACATTTGTACTTTTGTGTCTGGTTTATTTTACTCACCATGAGGTCTTCAGGGTTCATCCATGCAGTCATATATATCAGAACTTCATTCCTTCTTATGGCTAAATAATATTCCATTGTATGGATAGGTCACAGACCGTTTATATATTTATCTGTTGATGGACATGGATTGCTTACATCTTTTGGCAATTATGAGCAATGCTGCCTTGAACATCACTTACAAATATCTGTTGAGTCCATGCTTTCAGTTCTTCAGGGTATATAACAAAAAGTGGGATTGCTACCTCAAAAATATAGTTCTGCACTTGAGGAACCACCAAATTGCCTTCCTCAGTGATTGTGTCATTTTAAATTCCCACCAACAATGAATAAGTGATCCTATTTATCCATATGCTCGCCAACACTTGTGATTTTCTGCTTCTTCAAAAATAGTAGCTGAGTCTTAGATTTTTCCACTGGAATTTAGAAGCTGTCATTTAGATTTTTATTTGGGGATAGAAAGGGAATTTACTAAGCCCAGTCTATCCTCGTATTGACTTGGTTATATGGCATGCCATCTCATTTAATTCTTACAATCCTTTAAGCTAAATATTATTGTCCTCATTTTACAAGTAGGGAAACTGAAGCTTACAGAGATTAGTTGTCAAAGATCACATTTCTAGTGACACCAAAGGTGCTGAGTTCTCTACCTGATGGCTCAAATGACCAATTCCTGAGACACTGGGGTTACAAAAAGAGAAAGAGTTTATTGCTAAGCACGAAGCGGGAGACCAGATGGCCTATCAGCCCAAAACTCTGTCTCCCCAATTTTAGGGGGTTCAAGGTTTTTATGGATTAAAACAAGAGGAGATGGAGTTGTGACCATTGCAATAGTAAGTATACTCAGGACTGAGAGTAGGTCATAACTAACCACTACAATATAAGTACAAACAAGGGTAAGACTAGTAATTCCAGGTAATAACTTTTTCTATAATACAGAAAGAAAAAGCATCTATGTAATGATTCAGCAACCATATTATCCCTTAAATCTTAATTTCTTAGTTTTGTTACTAAGGGGAGAGCATGAGTTTTGGGCTCAGACCCATGTATCATGCCCCAATTTTCCTGCTACACAATGCCACCTCCATTTATTTCTTCTAAATGAAGAGAGAGTGAGAAATTCTGAGCTATTTTTTCCCTGAGATTTTGAAATCCAGAACTTTCTTTTTTAATTCTAATCCCCTTTTTAATGAAGGCAGTAGGGCATAGTGGAAGAACACAAGGTTAGGACTGTGACAGACCTGGACTCCAAAACAACTCTACTGCCTACTAGCCAAGTGACACTGGACAAGTGACTTAAAACTGAGCCCTAATTTCCTTGCATTTCAAATGGAAATACTAACAGCTGCTTCATTAGGATTCATTCATTAAAAGAAATAAAGGAAATACCTTTGAGGTGACAGGTGCTGTCTGTGAAAAGCAATGCTCTCTGATAAAAATTAAATGGGTAAAATCTTGAATGGACATTTCTTCAAAGAAGATATATAAATGATCAACAACCACATGGAAAGATGCTCAGTATCATTAGTCATTAGGGATATGCAAATGAAACTCATAATGAGATGCCACTTCATACCCTCTAGGATGGCTATTATTTTTTAAAAAGATATGTAAAAAAGGTTAGAGAGGACGTGAAGAAATTGGAACTCTGGTGCATTGCTGTTGGGAATCTAAAACAATGCAGTAACTGTGGAAAACAGTTTGAGGGTTCCTCACAAAGTTAAACATGGATTTACCATATGAGTCAACAATTCCACTCTTAGATATATACCCCGGAGAATTGAAAGAGAGATTTAAAACGACACATGCACACCAGTGTTTATAGCAGCATTATTCTCAATAGTCAAACAGTGGAAACAATACAATGGCATGAATGGATAAGCATGTGAGATATATGTACTATGGAGAATTATTTAGCCATGAAAGGCAATGAAGTTTTGATACATGAACTTTGTAAACATTATGCTAAGTGAAATAAGACAGAAACAGAGGAAAGATAGTGTATGATTTTACCTATATGAAATGACTAGGGTAAGCAGATTCACAGAGACAGGAAGCAGATTAGAATTTACCAAGGGCTGAAAAGAGAGGAAGTTGGGGAGCTTACTGTATAGAGAGTACGGAGTTTCTGTTTTGGCAGCTAAAAAAATTTTGGTGATGGATGGTGTTGATTCGAGCACAGGATTGTAAATGTAATTGATGCCACTGAATTGTTTACTTGAAAATATAAAAATGGCAAAATGTGTAGTATGTTTATGTTTTTTCAATAAACAATAATACATTTGTTAGGCAAATTAAATGTCAAGGTTTCTTCAAAGTACATGGGGCCGTTCTTAAATTTGAGGTGTCCAGTTTTCCATGGAAACTATTTGGTTATTTATTTTTTACTATAATTTTCCTTTTCAAATAGGTCGGATTTTTAGTGTTTCAGAGATAGTTGCCATTGCAGTCGTTGCTGCTTTAATACTGGTTGCGGTCATTTTTGCGGGTGCTTCTTTTCTGATCCGTGCCAGAAGCAACATGGATGAAGCAAATCAGCCTCTGCTCAGTGATCAATATCGACACTATGCTGAGGAATATGACCAGATCCAGAATCCTAACCAGTCTGTGGTCTGAAGATTAGTGCCTGCCTCTCTTATAGCTTTGTACAGCAACCGATTAGTATCACAAAACCTCCTGGTTGAAACGAATATATTGTCACTATCTGTATTTTATTTTTCTCTGTTACTTTCTTATGCATGGGTATGTTGAATTAAAGTTCCAGAAGTTACTTGCCAGAATTGGGAAGAGTCTTTCACATGCTTTTCAATGAGTTCTATTATTCAGCTTTATTTAAAATGGTGGTTTGCATCAACTCCATAGTTATTTAAGCCAATGGTGCGAAGACATTGACACACTTTAAAGGCTGATTACATGATGATTTTAAAAAACACCTGATTTTTTTTATGTATAAAGGAAAATTTTGATTAAGTCCCAGATTAAAATACAAGAATAGACATTCCTTTAATGTTAAAATGTAAATAAGTTTCCGCTCAGTGGCATTGGTCAACAGATATAAGGTGGGGCACACATACTAAACTATTTGGCGTTGTAAATGGGATCCTGGTTAATAACATTTTCAGATTGGTCTTCTCATTTTGGCATCAGCATATATTGCCAAGTTTAAATGTCAAGGCCACAACAAAACCACATTTTGTCACACTTGGTACAGGTTACAGCTTCACTTTGCTCAAGAAGCCTGCTTATGTTTGCCACTGTGTTCCAGTATCTCTCAATTCACTGAAAAAGGTCCACAAAAAGCCATGCCTCATAGAAATCTACAAATACCATTTAGTCCATTGTGTTTAATATACATAACTATCTCATCATTTACCAGCCTTTTATGTATTCACATATAAAATGACTTACCTTGTTTCATTCTTAACTCCATAGGTTCTCTTGGAATGCATTTAATTTATTAAAATTTGAAGTACCAAATTCTGGTACTTCAAAAGCTCAATTATAAAATTATGGGATAGAAAAAGACAGGAACTAACAGGATTCTTTACAAGATTATTTGGAGATTTTAACAGATTTCAAGTTCATATGAGCCAATAGTGTAATGCAACTGATAAAGGGAGAAAAAAACACCAAGAAAATGATAAAAGAGAATAAATGCTAATGTATTGGGACTCATAAATTCAGCGACAGAAATCTGTGCTCGTCAAGTATTATCTGAGGTATTTAAGGCCACAGTTGAAAGAAGCATTGGCAAACTAGAATGTGCCCTCTTCATCTTTTCCTCTCATATCAGGGGTTTAAGTGATGTAATGATGCAATGATGAATACAATAGAGAGACTTAGAAATCACTCTTGAATTCTGCCATGTCTCTATATATATATCCAGTTAGATAATAATTTTGTTAATACAGTCAATATTTATTGAGCAAATACTGTTTTCTCAGCGCTGAGCCTATCGTCTAAGTCAGTCATTCTCAACTGGGGGACAGGGAGCACTTCACCCCACAGGGGATATTTGGCAATGTTTGGCAACATTTCTGTTTGTCACAGTAGGGAGTGGGGGTGCTACTAACATGTAGCAGGAAAGGGCCAGGGATGCTGCTAAGCATTTTACAATGCACAGGACAGCCCCCTAAAACAAAGAATAATCTGGTACAAATGTCAATATTTAATTCCATTTGTTTACTACTGAATAAAATAAAAATCTAATAGTAAGGGGATGGGGAAATGAACTTGGGAACGTGGCCACTAGAAGTTTTGCCACAAACAAGTGAACAAACAAACATGACAAAAAATAAATAAGGAAAACAAATAATTAATAATTTAAGTGATATGAAGGAAACACCCAGGGTGCTGACATAAAAAGTATCTGTTGGGGGTGGGCCAAGAATTCTTGGCTGCCATGTGGGAGACCCAGGTTCGATTCCCAGCACCTGCCTGTGCGAAAAAAAAAGTTATCTGTTGGGGGAGTCTATTTTAGATAGGTGCTTAGGGAAGATTAGCTGAAAAAGTGACAACTAAGCTGAAAGTTAGAGGATGAGACTCCACTAGAAAAATTGGCAAAACATAGCAAAGATTACAGCATCCAGGATAGCTCTGATTTGAAAATGAAGTGCTTTTTTGTTTTGTTTTCTATTTTGTTTTGTCTTTTAGAAATGATTTGGAATATTCAAATAAATGATAGAAGGTCAATGTGATTCATGCCAGTTTAAATCTATTCTGTACCCTGGAAAAGCCAGGTTTTAATCCTGATCCAATCTTGCAGCAGCAGCCTTTTCTCTTAATCTTAATTCAACATTGTAGGTTAGAAACTTTTGATTAGATTATCTCCACGGAGATGTGACATGCCCAATTGAGGGTTGTGACCTTTGATTAGATGGAGATGGGACTCTACCCTTTTCAAGTGGGCATTGATTATTTTCCTGAAGTCTTTTAAAAGAGGAAACATTTTGGAGTCAGAAATGACAGTGCTGACAGAGAGAGAGCTGACACAGATGCTGACACTTGGAGAACAGAGACACGGATATTTGTAGATGCTTGGAGCCCAGCAGATGTCACTATGAGATGTTAAGCAAGCCAGAACCTGGAGAGAGCCGAGGGTAACCAATAGATGAAAACCAGCACCAGTGAAGCAAAGTGAGGAACCTCCATAGGAACAGAAGCTGAAAACAACAGAGCCCAGGAACAAGGGACCAGCAGATCCCAGCCATGTGAATACCCAGCTGACAGAGATGTTTCAGACCCATTGACCTTCCTTGAATTCAGGTATCTTTTCCTGGATGCCTTAGTTTGGACATTTTTATAGGCTTGGTTCATAAACTTGTAACTTATTAAATTCTCTTTTTTAAAAGCAATTCCAGTTCTGCTATATCACATTTCAGCAGCTTGGAAACTAAAAGATGATTGGAGATCGGTCAACAGATAAGAGTCCAGAAAATGACTTTGGAGAAGTGGTCAGTTCATACAGGAACTTGAAAAAAAAACAGAATATGGAGGGTGGATTTCTCTTCCAAGTGCTATGGGAAGCCAATGAATAGTTTTAAAAAGGCAGTGACACAAATATCACATATATTAAAAGTACCTTATGGCTGCTCTGTGGAGAATGAATTGGATGAGTACAGAAGAGGGAAAGAACAAGAAAGCCAGTTAAATATTGTTCTTGCCACTCTTAAAATCTTTTTCTTGGCATCTTCAGGATAAAATAAAAACTATTTAATAGAGCATACAGGATCTTCAGGATCTGGTCTGCTCCAGAATCACCAGGATTCTTCCTTTAGATGTCCTAATTCTTATCCATTCCATCATCCATTCATTTATTCATTCATTCATTCAATAAATATTTATTGTATAACACATGATAATGCCCTATGCTACACTAAAGAATCAGTGGTGTGAAAAAAACAAGTCATCTATTTTCAATAATTTTCTTTTCTATTTTAAATTATTTTATTTTATTTGGACTCAATTAAACATAATTAAAAGCAAATACAATTCTCCTTAGTGCCATGGGGGCCCAGGATAGGGTTGATAATTCTCACTCTAGCCAGATCATTCTCATAATTCCCAGAAAATGCCATTTTCTAATATTTCCATGGTTTACATGTGCTCTATCTATAAAATCATTTCCATTGCCCCCCATTTAATACCTGCTTCTCCTTAATACCTCAAATAACATCATCTGAAGCTTTCCTGAAAATTTCCAAAGCTAAAATAAGTACTTTTCCTCTGAATGTTCCCCAAACTCCATTACACATCCAAAAAAATGGATGCTTGTAAATTTTATTTTTCTTTTGATCCATCCCACTTGGCTACAGGCACCTTGACAGTGGAAATGTCTTACTCATCTTTATGTCCCAATGCTTAGCGTTGTGCTTACATACAGCTGCCAGTAAATTTTTGTTCTTGGAATAAATACATGAATGAAGGTATCCATAAAGGCATTACTAGGATGGTGAGCACTTTGAAAATTATTTCATATGGGAAATTTTAAGGAACTGAGGATACTTAATGTATTAGTTAGGGTTCTCTAGAGAAACAGAATCAACAGGGAACACTTGCAAATATAAAATTTATAAAAGTGTCTCACGTGACCGCAGGAACACAGAGTCCAAAATCCACAGGGCAGACTGCGAAGCTGACGACTCCGATGGAGGGTCTGGATGAACTCCACAGGAGAGGCTCACCAGCCGAAGCAGGAATGG
>PVIY010011795.1:0-64094 GCA_004026745.1 Myrmecophaga tridactyla
TTATTTTTGCAACTGTTCTGTAATTTTGAAATTATTTAAAAATAAAAAGTTAAAAAAATACAACCACAAAAAAAAAAGTAGAGAGGAGGAGACAGATAAGAGTAGCATAAAGCAGGTGATCATTGAAGCTGGGAGATGGGTACATGGAATTCATGGCAATGTTTTTTCTACTGCTGTTTGTATTAGAAACATTCCATAAGAAGTTTTTCAAGACCTGAACCTGGTTGAATTAGCTTCTTACTGTCACCTGTTTAAACTCCAGGCTTCTGAATTTGCAGTTCTTGGTTTATTTACTAGGTTTTACAATGGACATCTTCTGTGGTATAATCTTTGTCTAAAATCCTCTTTCTTCTCCATCCTCATCCTATTCTGCCCCTCCCTCTCACTGTAAACATAAATCCAACCCTACATAAGTTAAACAAAATAGAACACGGGTCCTATGACCCACCCACCCCAAAACAACCATAGTGGCCAGGCAGATGGGATAGAACAATTAGACCATAAACTGGGTGGAAGGAGCTCAGCTGGTCTCCCTCTTTAGGACCCAGAAGCTTGGTTTAAAGAAGCAATTCACAAAAGGCAGTGTTGGGTAAGAGCGCATCCCTCTGTATCTCTTTGCTAAATGTGTGCCAGCATAGACTTGAAACAGCCAGAGGGAAGGACTGGCAGCCCCTGGATGAGTTCATGATCCCCAGTGTCATTGTTGTGGGTTCAGAACACTTGGTGTAACTGAGTGACTAAAACCCCCTGAGCAGCAGCCCGCCCTCATTCAGGGAGTCAGCATCCTCATCTCTATCTTTGGGTGGAGTCATCCTGACATTTTTCTTGGTGGGGCATTTGCTTCTTGGCTGCTTGGGCTTCATTTACCTGAATCCTCCGCAGAAACCCTGCTCAGAGGGAGGTTAGCGTGCGCCTAAGTGAAGGCTTACAGGCCACAGACTCCTCAGCAGTTTGCTTAGAAGAACTGAAAGAGTTGAAAAAGGGGATATTTTGGTGTGGGCACTATGGCAGGAGCAGTACCCCAGGTTGGGGAACAAAGATTCAGACCACGGACGGTGCAGACAGAAACCAAGACACTGCTGGGAGCTGGAACAGTTCCTTCCTCTCATCCCCCAGACTGGTCCCCCTTTCTTCTTACTGAGCACTAGCTATAGAACACCTGACACGGCAGCATCGTGTCTTGGGAGGGGTGCATTTTGCATATGGAATCCACAAATTTTAGACTCAAAAATCAGAATCAGAATCATTTGGTGGGCCTTGATTAAAAAGTGCACATCTTCGGGCCCCTCCCAGCCCCTGAATGAATCACTGAGGGTGTTGAATACACATGCCATTCCCACTTTTCCATGTATTTTTTTCTTTTTTTTTTTTTGTATGAGCAGGCACCGGGAACCAAACCCATGTCTCCAGCATGGCGGGCAGGCACTCTGCCATTTCCCCACCATTGCCCACCCCATGTGTTTTTAAGGATCGTGAGCATAAAGGCCTGAGAGGCGGTAGCATGCATGCAGCATGGTCTGCACCACAGCTGACCCTGTCGTGTTTGGACAAATGCCCTGAAGACTGTTGCCCTAAGGCTCCCGCTGGGTGCGTGGGAAGCCAGCCATAGGACAGAGCTCCCCCAGGGGACACTGGCGGGGAGCAGAAGTGGGGACTGCGTCCTGTTTTGCTCCTTTTCCCTCCACCATCGGCGCCTTCAGACCGAGGCAGGGCTGACTGGTGATTCTGCCCTCGTCAGCACTCTCCGCGTTCCCCCTCCCCCGGCTAATGTTTGAGACCTGGGTCAAGGCCGTGAACCATCCTTGAACTTGGGTGGGAAGAGGCCTCCTCCTGATAGGAACTGCGTCAGTGCAGGACATCTCAGCACGAGTTTTAGGTCACAGGAGGACGAACTTGTTTTCACTCTCTGACTTTCTTTCCCCCAGTTTTTTAATTTGAAAAGTCCCAACCCTACTGAAAAGCTGTAATAATACAATGGACACCTGGATACCTTTCAGCTAAATTCACTGGTAACATATTGCTGCATTTGCTCGCTCGCGCTCTCTCTCTCTCTCCTGCTTCCTACTCTCACTCTCTTCCCCCCCCCCCCAATCATTTGAAACTAAGTTGCAGACATTGGCCATATCTCCCTCTTAAGAAAGAATAAATAATTGGCCTAATAACTATAGTACCATTGTCACAGTTAGGATAATTAGTAATAACTTTACAAAGTCTAATGTATCATCCATATTCAAAATTTCACCAGTTGTCCCCAAAATGTGTGTGTGTGTGTTTGTATGTATGTGTGTTTGTGTGTGTGTGTGTTCCACATTCTAAATATGCCTGATTTTTACTTCTCAATTAGATTTGCATTTAACGGTTTTAGCAATAATTTTTTACAGGTAGGGTCATCCCCTGGGGGGATGCTAAATTTGATCACTTGAATAGGTAGATTAGATCTTGCCATTGTAAAAGATTGATTTTTCCTTTGCCATCATAAAGTAATTTGTGGAGTGATACTTGAGACTGTTTGAATATGCTGTCCCCCTGCCTTTCCCAACCCAATGATTTTAGCATCCACTTTTGGTCCTTATGAGAATCACCTATTACATTACAGTTTGCAAGTTGATGACTTTCTAATCTTATCATTAATCTGCAATAATTCTGCATTAATTAGTGATGATTCTTTTGTAAAGAACTTTTTCTTCCCCTCCCTTTTTTATCATCACCATCAATGGATTTTTGTTGTTGTGTGTTATAATCCATAACTGACATTTATGGTGCTCACATTTTCCCACATTGGAACAGGGAAGTCCCTTCAAACAGAATCCTAAATAGCCTTTAACACATCCAATTAGTCTTTGAGCACTTTTTTTTAAAATTAATTTTTTAAAAAATATAACAACAGACACAAACATTCTTAACATATGATCATTTCGTTCTACATATATATTCAGTAATTCACAATATCATCACATAGTTGCATATTCATCATCATGATCATTTCTTAGAACATTTGCTCTGATTCAGAAAAGAGAAATAAAAAGATAACAGAAAAAAAAATCATCCATACCATACCCCTTACCCCTCCCTTTTATTGATCACTAGCGTTTCAATCGACTAAATTTATTTTAACATTTGGTCCCCCATTATTTATTTTTATGCCATGTGTTTTACTCTTCTGTTGATAAGGTAGATAAAAGGAGCATCAGGCACAAGGTTTTCACAATCATTCAGTCACATCGCGAAGGTTATATCATTATACAATCATCTTCAAGAAACATGGCTACTGGAACACAGCTCTACATTTTCAGGCAGTTCCCTCCAGCTTCTCCATTACCTCTTGACTAACAAGGTGCTATCTATTTAATGCATAAGAATAACCTCTAGGATAACCTCTCAACTCTGGAATCTCTCATACATTGACATTTCATTTTGTCCATTTCGCTCATGGTTGAGAAGGTTTTCCCAATCCCTTGATGCTGTGTCCCAGCTCATTCTAGAATTCCTGTCCCATGATGCCAGGAAGGTCCACACCCCTGGGAGTCATGTCCTACATAGACAGGAGGAGGGCGGTGAGTTTGCTTGTTGTGTTGGCTGGAGAGAGAGGCCACATCTAAGCAACAAAAGAGGTTCCTTTAAGCACTTCTTGCTTTCTAGCATAACAGAACCAACTTTTTTCTCTTAAGAGTCTTGGCTCCTTTTAGTGGGCAATGATATTTAGAAACCAAGATGTGAGTGCTAAGTGGACTCTTTCTGCTTCTTGAAGCAATTGATTTTGATGTTCTCAGTCCTAAATCTGTAATGAAATTTACCTTTTTTGGGGGGGCGGGGGGGTATCTTTTTTTAAATTGCAGTTTGATGAAGAATTTTTAGAAACAAAAGAACAGTTGCTGAAGTTGCAGAATGGTGAGTATGAAAATGAAACAACTGTCATTAATCCTAGTTTTTTTTTTTTTTAAAAGAACTGACCTTTTTTTGGAAGGGCAGAGGTGCTGATGACACAGAACTATGTCCAGAAACCAGAAGAACAAGAGGGTGTAATTGCCAATAACTTGTTTCTTATCAGTAATTGTGAAAAAGCAAGCTAGAGAGGAAGCAATTCCTTCTGCCTCCCTTTATTCTCCTCTCTCCCTCCCACTTCTTTCTCACTCTTTCTTCTTCTCCCTTGCCCCTCCATGCCTCCTCATCTTCCCCTCCTCCACCCCCCTTCCCTTCTCTGCCTCTTCCCTGCTGAGTCCTCATCATCTGCTTGAAGGATGCAGATAACTGTCCCTTTTTATTCTGAGCTGTGCTTCTGAAGTAGATCCCAAACAGAAGCAACTTCGGTGCAAGGTCCTACTTTAACTCCTGGTCAGCCCTGCCCTTCCATTCCCATCCTGCGTAGCAGGGACCACCAGGAGATCCAAGGAATGCTGAGCAGCCCTGTAAGCTGCCTCACTCCTGAGTCATCTGGAGGATCCCCAGGCCCAACCCAAGGCTCCCTTAGTAGTGACCAGCTCTTCAGACACTGGCCTGGTGGCCGTGACACTGGCCTGCAACCGCTAGGCATGAGCTGAGTCCTCATCTTCCTCTTCCCCCACAGCCCCCAATTCATGAGCTCCTTGGGGGCTGGTCTGTATCCTATGCTGCATCTCTACCCAGGGCTTGGTATATGGAATGTGTTTGATAGAGATTTGTTCAGAAAGATAACAGGTCACTTTTTGACCAGTGACAGAACTTGAGTAGTACATGATCGGTGGCTGTGGAACAGAGAGAAACCAACAGGGTATATGTGAATATCAGCTGGCAACTCAGGTTTCATCATCAGATTCTCTAAAGCAGCACTGCCCAATAGGATGTTCTGCAGTGATGGAAATGTTCCATTTTGCACCATCCAGTATGGTAATGGTAAGCCACTAGCCACAAGTGAATATTGAGTGCTTGATATGTGTCTAGTTTGATGGAGGAATTGCATTTTTAATTTTTAGTTTTTATTTAAATAGCCACATGTGGCTAGTCACTGTCATATTGGCGAATGCAGCTCTAAAAAATATCTCCACCACATTCCCCCCATCCCCATCAGTGTGTTTTTTTTTTCCAAGAGTGAAAATAAAAAGGGAAGTTTTAGAACAGTGCTGGTCTACAGCTTTTTATGGCTAGAACTGCTCCTGGTTCCATGAATAAATTTGAGGTTATCTGTCAAATTTGTATTCAGCACTGGATTTGTGGGGGTGGGATGCAGGGAAGAGACCACTGATAACTCTGTGCTTCCATTCCCAGGTAACCACCTGCTGTTCCAACAAGTGCCCATGGTTGAAATTGATGGGATGAAGCTGGTGCAGACAAGAAGCATCCTCCACTACATAGCGGAGAAGCACCATCTCTTTGGCAGGGACCTCAAGGAGAAAACCTTGTACTGTAGCCACTCTCTGATGTTCTTGCTTGTCGGCTTGCAGATGCGTTAGCTGATTTGCAGTTGTCTGCAGTACAACTTCATCTACTTTATTTCTTCTACCATTAGTGTAAACAAGGGACAAAAATCTAGAAAGGTCATAAAAACCACTCGAAAATTCAGTATGAAGAATATGAGTAAAATGACAGGAAAAAAATTGAATTTAGATGTTGAGTCCTGTATTCAGGATGTCATTGTTTCAGGTTTCGACATCTTTAAATGCTTTGATACTGCTTTTTACTTTACTTGTAAATTGATTATCATTGAGCAGGAGGAGTGGGAAGCTGCTGTGACATTCAAGGCCTGTGACACTTTTAGTTTGAGTTTAAAGCCTGGACTTTCCATCTCCTAGATGCATGCATGACACTGGGCAAAGTGTTAACTTTTCTTGATGAATTTCCTGTACAATAGGGATAGTAATAACACAATCCTCATAGCATTGTGGTATATAATGAGGCAGTAAATATGGAGGATTTTGCATTCTGTCTGGTGCACACCAAATAGTCAATATATGATATTCACCTTTTTTTTATAAATGTAAAATTCACCCATACTGAGGGACCTGAGCGAGGGTGCTGGAGTGAGGGGGGAGGAGTAGGGGTGAGAGGGCATTGAGGACAGTCATGCTTTCTGATCTGTGACAGAGTTTTCTGGAGGCTTTCTCCAAATTATACCTAGCATTGACTTAGCATCTTTGCTCTTAAGAGGCAGGTGTAAGCAAATGCTTCTTGGCATTTACTGTTGCCAGAGACTTCGGAGAAAGCACTGTGAATGCTTAGTTGTAGGGGCCAATGAGTTCGCAAAGAAGCAAAACTGAGAAAAATGCTCTTTTGTTTTAAGGATTGACATGTATGTAGAGGGGACGCTCGATCTGCTGGAACTGATTATCATGCATCCTTTCTTAAAACCAGACGATCAACAAAAGGAAGTGGTCAGCATGACCCAGAAGGCTGTCATTAGGTACTTTCCTGTGTTTGAAAAGGTAGGTGCGGAGAAATCCACGCAAACAGCATAACCAAACTACAAGGGACCTGACACAGACACCTTTTTCCACTCAGTGCAGTGTAAAGCTGAGCCCAGTTGGACTAACCTTGCTGGAATTTTAAGAGCTAATATTGGCTAGGAAGGCTCAGAGGCCCTCAGACACCACTAGGACACACTATTTAGAAGTCTGGAGAAAGTATGGGTCACCACATTTGTACATTATCATTGATTGCATTCACCAAAGTGCCCACCTGGGTAAGATTCAGTAAAGCCCAGAAGCTATCCCATTCATTTATTCAACACACTTGTTGCACAGCTCTTATGTATGTGACATCCTAATTGATAATTAGGTATGAAAAGAAGAATCAATTCAGTTTGGTTTCTCTTTGCTCTTCTTGTTCTTTATTTTGTTATTTTCCTCTTTTTGTTACAATCATAGCTTTTCCAGCCTTCAAAACTCTTCTTTTCCTGAACTAGGAGGGATTAATCAAAGAGAAAGGAAGAGAATGTAAAGTATGAAAAGGCCTGCTTGGCAAAGCTCTTCTGGCTATCTCATGAAATTCAGTCTAAAAGGGGGAGAATAAGAAGGAGTTTAGGAGACTCCCCAAAGGAAGGAAAACACTTGTGAGCATCAAAAAGTTCACTGCAAGGAATATCCTCTTTGCTACCACTGTTCCAGTCCCTTCCCTGATCATAATCTATTCCTATAAATCCCTACACCTGTATGTGATTCAAGTTGAACCCTGCTTTTTTGTTTGTTTGCTTGTTTTTTTTTTTAACTTTCTTTATTGTATAATATAACATATGCAAAGCAAAGAAAGAAAAAAGCAGTAGTTTTCAAAACACTCTTCAGCAAGTAGTTACTGGAAAGATCCCAGAGTCTGTCATGGCTACCATACCATCCTCTCAGATTTTTCCTTCTAGCTGCTCCAGAACATCGAACCCTCCTGCTTTTAATTCTCTTATCTTGGAAGGTCTTAGAGGAATTCTCCTTCTTCTATAGTCAAGTCTGGTTTATGGTTGTAAATCTTGATGTTCATGGAAATACAGAATTGAGAAATATAGAACTTCCTGGAGAAGTTATGGACTTCTTATATCATTTTCTCCTGATTCTCCTGAATTTGTCAGGGTTAATTCATTTCTATAGATAAATTTATGAAATAGATGTATCCTTTGAAAGTACTGAATGCAAAATCCAGCTAATCAACATTTTCTTCCCCTTTTCAGTGCCTTGTTCTGATATAGCAGCTATTTAGTGATGCTTTCATTTTTATTCCCTGCACACATATTCCCTCTCCCCCTCCCCTCCCCCCACTATCACCCTTTGATGCACAGAGTTAGCTTCCTCTCAACTGATGTTATTTGTAAAAGAGTGAAAGGACAAGACACTAGTTCTCCCCCTTCTCAGATACCACACTGATTTTGTAGCATCATCAGTTTCTCCAGGTAGAGAATACTAAACTTTCTTTAGTTATTCAGAATTTGGAATACTTTTGACCTGAAAGGTTCTTTTCACTATTAAAAATAATTATATATATCCTACAGATTTTAAAGGATCATGGACAAACCTTTCTTGTTGGTAACCAGCTGAGCCTTGCAGATGTGATTCTACTTCAAACCATCTTGGCTCTAGAAGAGAAAGTTCCTAATATCCTCTCTGCATTTCCTCACCTCCAGGTAACTAAAGCTCTCTAATAGAAGATTGGCCCAGAACTCTTGAGGTCTTCCTTCAGTGTCTGTTGATTGGTTGCCTTACTGTGTATGGGTGTGTGTATGTGTGTTTTCAGATACTGGTTAGTAAAATGAAATGAAGGTGCAGACTTGAAATTGCTTTTCTGGTCCTAAATCCTTAGAGTTGAAAGATCATTGTATGTGAAAGCATGAAGTTTTCATCTTAGTTTTTTTTGTCGCAACTGCTTTCCCGGAAAAAACTCTGCATGCAGAGTTTTCCATAGAGGTGATTTTTTTTTTTTAATTGAGAAAAATCTTCACACACATACTTTCAATACATGGTGCATAATCAGTGTCTCACAATATCATCACATAGTTGTGTATTCATCACCGTGATCATTTTTTTAGAACGTTTGCGTTACTCCAGAAAAAGAATTAAAATGAAAAAAGAAAAAACTCATACATCCCATACCCCTTACCTCTCCTTCTTATTGACCACTAGTACTGCAATCTACCCGATTTATTTTAACCTTTGCCCCCCTATTATTTATTTATTTATTTTTTCCATATTTTTTACTCATCTCTCCATACCCTAGAGATAAAGAGCATCAGACACAAGGTTTAGAGATGATCTTAGGGTGAAGTGCTGCGTGCCTGCATGTGCTGTAGTTCAGATGGGAGACCAGGCAAAATCAGCATCAAAAATAAAATCACCATTGGGGCCTGGCTCCCCCTTTGGAAATTATGTGGTCTCATATGGAAACTCCCAAGCCTAAGTTCGTAGAGATAATAAGAGGTGCCCTAAGTGTTACTCCAAAGGGTTCCCACTTCTCTCCTTCCCAGAAATTTCAAGGAAACACTCCTGTGTGGCTCAGCTTATTCCCTAGTGTCACTTCACCAGGATGGATTGTAGAACTTTAAAGCACAAAAGGACTTAAAAAAAAAATAATTTCTGGCATGCACGGGTGGTTCAGTGGTAGAATGCTTGCTTTCCACATGGGAGACCCAGGTTTGATTCCCGGACCATGCACCCAAAAAAATAATGATTATAATTTCATTCAGTGCCTTCAAAATGCGTTTGAAGGTAAATATATCAGCATACAGATGTCAGCAGCCAAGATGGCTTTACGGTGAGTGACTGAGTTTTATTTAGAACACTAATCTTTTATCTCCAAGTCCAGTGAACTTTTTCTGGTTTGCTACTGGGGTTTGGCAAACCATGGCCCCTGGGCCAAATCTGGCCTACTGCTTGTTTTTATAGGACCCATGAGCTAAGAATGGGTTTTACATTTTTAAATGGTTGAAAAATATTATTTGAAAGTAGAATTATATTTCATGACACATGAAATTATATGAAGTTCAAATTTCAGTGTCCATAAATAAGTTTTATTGGAACACAGCCCCACCCATTCATTTCTGTATTATCTATGGCTGTTTTTAAGCTACAACAACAGAGTTAAGTATTTCTGATAGAGACCATATGACCTTCAAAGCCTGAAATATTTACTGTCTGGCCCTTTACAAAAAAAGGTTGCTGACCCCCTATATAGATCAATTTGACATGTCTTTTATCAAAAGCCAAGAGAGACACATGCCAAACCTCCAAACAGTAACATGTGTACTTAAAATTTAATAATTGTCCAGGGCAGGCCACAGTGGCTTAGCACGCAGAGTCCTCACCTGCCATGCTGGAGACCCGGATTTGATTCCCAGTGCCTGCCTATGCAAAATAAATAAAATAATAATAATAATTGTCCAAATCCAGTACACATCATTTTGATATACTAATGAGAACAACTATCACAAGTTAAATAAATACACCTGGAGAATAAGAATAGAAATCTTCAACAAGGCAAATAAGTCATTATATAGTTTAGCTATCGGTTCATCATTTCTTCTGAAAAACACAGAGATGAGCTTTCTTTAATTTGACTTTAGTTATTCAGAATTTGGGATACTTTTGACCTGAAAGGTTCTTTTCACTATTAAAAATAATTATTTGCTTGGCAGAGAAGGAGAAAAAGGGGGAAGAGGTCTGTTAATTATTGAGTGCCCATTTGTGCCAGTCCATCAGTTAGGCATTTACATGGGTTTTCCCATCGGGCCCCTGCTCTCATAACCTTAGGAATAGCCTTTACCATCTTCATTTTACAAATGTAAACAACAAGCTCAGAATATTACACAACCTGTATGAGATTGCATGAGTGAGGGGTGACCATTTGGCGGTTGCTGAGCAGTCTGGGATCTAAGCCTGTGCTTGTTCCCCTTGTTTGTGGAGCTTTCTAAAAGTGCAGTATTTATAAATACATATAAGTATCTTTGGCCCTGAAGAGGAGAGATGCTGAACCCAGACGTAAGTGGGAATACAGGGAACTCAAGGTTTATTTTCTAAGTGTATCAAATCTAAAATCTTTCCAGGCATGTATGTACACATGTGTGTATACCCATACATTTACACCCCATGGGTAAATGCTTTTCATTGAATAAACATGGAAAGATCTACGAAATCTAAGCTCAACAGTAGATAGCAGCCCTTTTGGTAAACTGGAACCCTGGGACCTAGTGTCATTTCCCATTCACAATGCTAATGATTAGTTTTTCAACCTCAGGGCACATCTGTACATTACATCTGTAATGTAACCTAAATACAATTTCAATCTCTGATCACATTGAGCATCATCAGTATTAAAGTACATCAGAATCTGATACCAGACCTGAGTGAATTAAAGGGTTATTCCTATGTTGATTAAAGGGTCAAAAAATGTCACAAAAGTTTTATTATGCATGGCAAGTATGAACATCCTACGAATCTTGAAATGTTAGCTCCTTTGGAACAAGCTTGTAATATTGGTGTAATATTAAAAATTAGATAATGCAAGTAGAATTTAATGAAAAGGGAAGACTGTCATATTTATATATAATGGGTTTCCATAATTATCAGGGTTTTTGTTACTGTTAATGATATATGTATTATGTCTTTACTTGTGTTTGTGTGCATACTTAAGATTGTGCTTTGCTCATAATAGAAATTTAATAAATAGCTATTTTAATTATAAATGACCTTTTTATTTTGAAAAACTTTATAAGAATAATAATATATGATAGCTATAAATTTCCTTATGTAGTTCAAATTTTTCATTAGGTCAAATGAACCTTTCTTCTCAATTACTGAGAATTGGTAAGATGTGACTGTGAATGAAAAATATTTTTTCTGCCATTCCACTTTACATAAATATCTGGCCTCTCAACCAGAGGCTTTGAAAAACGCAACTGGTCCTCTCCCACTCATGGAGAAGAAAGAGGATTCATTTGTTAATTGAAGTGAAAAACCTGAGGAACCTGAATTTTAAAATGTAAATTTATAATCTGATGACTACTTTTCAGCATTTTTTATTTAAGTGGTTCATGTACTTTCTGAGCAAATTAATACAATTGAGTACATCCCATGATTTTTTTTCCTTTTTTTCTTTAAGCACATATAATCTTATTCTAAGTATGTTTTTTATTTTGCTGTCTCTGAAAAGAGAGCACATCTTTGTGTGAACAGTGAGCTTTGCAAAAACCATGTTCTTCGTTCCATTAGTTGGTGGCAGAAATTGTAAAAAATAATACCAAGAGATCAGACTTTAAACAGATGTGGATTGCAGTTTAATTGGATCACTTCAACAAACATTTACTAAATGTGTATGTGTGTGTGTATTTAAAACAGTTTTATTCATGCATCATATGATCCATCCAAAATGTACACTCAGTGGCTCTCAGTAAAATCTCAGAGTTGTGCATTCAGTACCACAATCAATTTAAGAACATTTGCATTGCTCCAAAAAGAAAAATCCCATACCCCTGATACCCCCGTATTATTGACACTTAGCATTGATGTGGTACCTTTGTAGCAATTGATGAAAGAATATTGCAGTATTACTGTTGACTATTGTCCATAGTTTGCATCACTTGTATTTTTCCCCAAATACCACCCTATTATTTATACCTTGTAATAGTGATATACATTTGTTCTAGTTCATGGAAGAATAATCTTACATATGTACTACAACCACAATTATCATCTACAGCAGAGTTCACAATGTTATACAGTTCCATATTTTATCCTCTAGCTTTCTTTCAGGTGGTATACACGACCCTAAACTTCCCCTTTCAACCAAAACCACACCTATAATTCAGTGTTGTTAATTACACTCACAGTAATGTGCTACTGTCACCTCTATCCATTTTCAGACATTTACAATCAACCTCATTGAACATTCTGCACATATTAAGCATCTGCTCTCTCCATTCTCTGGCCTCCTCATTTGATCTCCTGGTAACCTTTACTCTAGACTTTAACTCTATGAGTTTGCTCATTACAGTTAGTTCATATGAGTGAGACCGTACAATGTTTGTCCTTTTCTGTCTGGCTATTGAACATATTTTGATGGGCTATCTTACATAAGCTTATTCTCATGTTGTCATTTACCTTTGTGTTCATCTTGAACTTGCATGCTTTCCTTTTTTCAGGAGTTCACCGTGAAAGTAAGTAACGTCCCTACAATTAAGAAATTCCTCGAACCCGGCAGCAAGAAGAAGCCACCCCCCGATGACATGTACGTGAGAACTGTCTATACCATCTTTGCGCCGTAAAACAACACACGTCTGTGAGCAAGAGCTTGCCCTAGAGATTGCTTTGTCCTCAGTAACATGTTAATTGTTGCCGGGTGGTAGTGATCCCAGCTCTGTCATGGTGCTATGTATAGCTGCTCTCTAAATAGGGTCTTTCGTGTCAAGGAGATCTCTTCTAGAAAGAACGACAGTTTTTTTGTCCAGTGAATAATTGTTATGGGGCCTTTTTCTGAAAACCTTTGGGGAGGCTGATTTTTAAGTGAGATCTGATCTGGTTACTCATTTCCTGTAATTGGATGGGCAGGGCCTCGTGTTCCCCCTGAGAGCTTTTTCTCCTCCTCTTAGCCCATTCTGAACACCTCTGGTCTCTTCCTCATTTTTAGTGTCTAATGACAACAGAATGTCTAGTGGATGACTCTCTGAGCTATGATAAATTACATGGTTGTAATGAGTACAGTTGACTTTAACTGAAATAAAGAATTGTGAGCCATTACCCTGTTGCTAGAATGTTTTAATTAAAATTATTTGCATGTATAATACCTTCACATCGTCCAAAAATCAAAAATGTATAAAATGGTATATAGTTGGAAGTCTTCTTTTTGGCCCTGTCTCCAGCCACCCAGTTCTGCTTCCTGCAGGCAAACAGAATTATTATTTGTATATTCTTCAAGCTATATGACACATATATATAAGGAAATATGAATATTGTGATGGTTAGGTTCTGGTGTCAACTTGGTCAAATGATTATGCCTGGTTGTGTGGTCAGGCAAGTGCTGGCCTGACCACTGCTGCAAGGATATTTCATGACTGGTTGATTATGTCATCAGTCAGTTAGTTGCTTGCATCTGTGCAATTTATGATCAACGAAGGTGTGTCTCCCACAGCCAGATAGTTCAATCAGTTGAAAGCTTTTAAGGAAGAGGAGAGACTCTTTCACTTCTCTCCTGTGGAGTTTGTCCAGACCCTTCATCAGAGCCACCAGCTTCATAGCCTGCCCTACGGATTTTGGACCCTTCCATCCCCACAGTTGCATGAGACATCTTTATAAATCTCATATTTACAGATCTCTCCTGTTCATTTCTCTAGAGAACCCTAACACAGATGTATATTATATTTATCCTCGTATTTTTCAAATGGTCCTCAGTAGGCTTCTAATTTTTTGCATTTCAAAACTAAAAGTATAGGTCTCTTAATGCTGCTTCTGGACATGTGTTGACTTATGTGTTGCCTTATGCCCTGTATACTCATTGAGCACTTACTACATACCAGACAAGGTGCCAGGAGGCAGAATCCTAGAAAAGAGCCCCTGCTCTGGAAACGTTCACCACAGGACCCGGGATATACACGTGTAAACTGACCCTGGCAGCAGTAATTTTGGAAAAGGAAGAATTGCTGCTTTTGGAGTATCTAATACTCAGGAATTTGAAAACCAAGGAAACCGAGGAAAGGCAAATTTTGATGAGGGGCACCTGAAAAGGAGACATACTCATCTTTTATTCTGGGAGGGATGTTTTGCTCAGAGGCCAATAAACAAAAAACAATTGTGGAAGGCTGTTAATACCTCTCACAATAATGTAAGTGCCTCAGTGGTTTTTTAAAATAAGTTATATTGAGCTGTAATTCACATACCCTACAATTTACCCATTTAAATGTTACAGATCAATAGGTTTTTAGTGTATAGCGTTGTGAAACTATTGCCACAATCTGTTTTAGAACATTTTCATCACCCCAAAAGGAACCCCATATTCATTTTCCCCCAACACTCCTAGCCCCTGAAAACTAATCTACTTTGTTTCTACAGATTTGTCTTTTTAAAAATATATTTCATATAAATAGAAGCATGAACTATGTAACCTTTTGTGACTGGCTTCACTTAGTATAGTATTTTCAAGGTTTATCCATGTTGTAGGCACTGTCAATTTATTTTTTTAATTGTATTGTGGTAACATAGTATGACATACAATTTGCCATTTTTTAAAGTGGATGCAGTATGGTATTAATTGTGTTTACATCATGCTCCCATCACCACCATCCGTTACTAAAACTTTTTTGTTATCAAACAGAAACTCTGTACCCATTAGGCAATAATTCCCAATTCCCCTGCTTCCCAGCCCCTGGTAACCACTAATATACCTTCTGTTTCTATGAATTTGCTTATTCTAGATATTTCACATAACTGAGATCATACAATATTTACCCTGTTGTGTCTAGCTTATTTTGCTCAACATAATATCTTCAAGGCCCATCCATGTTGTTGCATGTTTCAGAACTTCATTCCTTTTTATGGCGGAATAGTATTCCATTGTATGGATACGCCACGTTTTGTTTATCACGTCTTCTGTTGATGGACATGTGGGTTGCTTTCACCTTTTGACTATTGTGAATAATGCTACTATCAACATCAGTATGCAAATATCTGTTCAAGTTCAGTGTTTTTATTAGAGGAAAATCAAGCCCAAACTTCAAGCTCATGATCTGGCTTCCACTTGTACAATGTAGAGCACTCTGGCCTCACTCTGATATTTCCAGTACCTGAAAAGCAAAATGGCAGGGGCAGGGGCAGGGGCAGCTTCTCGGCAGCTGCTGAGACCTGTGGTGACCCAGGTTGCTGCTGCTGAGAGGACCAGATCCTGACTAGACCCCAAGGGCAAGAACCAACAAAAAAGAAGAAAATGGAGGAGAGAAATGTTTAACATTCATTTGAAGATTAATTTACACTTGGGAATCAGACATTGACCTGATAACAAGCTGGTGTCTGTATTATCGAGGTCTCTGGGGTGGCAGCAAATTTGGGCTATGTTATATTGCCATCTTGGCCTGTTGTTACTATGCAGGGTCATTGTCTGATCATGTTGAGTGTCAGCTATGTAGGCCTTAAAGCATTTTTCTAACGTTGCTGTTCGGGTTTTAATTTTCTCTGACACAAGGGGGGTCTCTCAGCACTGGCTCTTTGACAAAACCCTGTCCAGGTGGAGGGTTGGTGGCCCTGCTGAGAGAATAGGTATTATATTTTGAATCAGAGGATTAAAGACAATAAATACTAGAGGCTAGGCTGTCTCCAACTAAGGGAGATTTCATAGCTTTCTTGCTATTACGTGTCTTTAAATTGTACTATTCCTATATTGGAAAAGGCTCCATCCTCCCCCATCTGGTCTCATGTAGCATTTTCCATTTCTTCTATTCCTTTTTTTGGTCCAAACCTTTTTTGGTCCAAACCTTTAGTCTCAAAATTTTACTCTCCCACCCTCTATTTTCATGAGTCACCAAACTCAGATCATAGAGTAAGATGTCATAACTGGATCATTTGTCCTCAGAAATATCAGTGTCCTAGAGTGTTCAGGGCTGAACCCAAATACAGCATTGCTTCCTACCTGAGACAGGGAGCAACAGTGGGATGAAGACATGAGGTTCCCCAGCCAAAAGACATGACAGGTGAACCAATAGGGTTAAAGTGTACAGCCACGCATAAATGGGGCAGTTGCAGAGCTCCTGTGACTGGAACAAAAGAGGAAAGCTGGGAGGTGTGGGGCATTAGTGGCTGTGACAGAAGGAGGAGGCATGGCACTTAATGAGCTAGGGACCCAGCATAAAGCTACACTCTCAAAAGAGGTGCATGCCAGGCTGAGTCCCTAGCCTTAGAATGATTCCAAAGAGAACAAGAAGAGATTGGTGTACTGGAGCACTTGTCTTTGGGGCAATGGCTCCAGGAGGCAGCCCCAATGCTCTCATTCCAATGAAGGGGTGAGAAGGGAAACAAACTTTCCAGTTCTACATTCAATGATTCTGTAGAAAGGCTAAAGGCTTTCTGTTGCTGATCACATGATAGATTGGATACCATAAACCACACTCCCACCAAAAACAACTAACAATGCTGGACAAAATATGAAAAGATTTTAAAACTATTAATGAGCTAATAATAAAAGTAGGATCACCAACAAAAAAGACAAAACCCAATTTAAAAATGGACATAGGAATTAAAGAGACATTTCTTCAAAGAAGAAATATGAATGTCCAATAAGCACATGAAAAGATGCTCAACATCATTAGTCATTAGGGAAATGCAAATCAGAACCACAGTGAGATGTCACTTCATACCCACTAGGGTAGCTATTATTTTAAAAATGGAAAATAATAAATGTGGGCAAGGAGAGAGAGAAATTTTTTGGAACCTCATACTTTGCTGGTAGAAAGGTAAAATGGTAGAACTGCTGTGGAAAAGAGTTTGGTAGTTCCTCAGAAAGTTAAACAGCATTATCACATAACCAAAAATTCCACTTCTAGGTATAATACCCAAAATAATTGAAAACAGCATCCCAAACTGATATCTGTACACCAGTGTTCATAACAGTATCATTCATAACAGTCCAAAGGTAGAAACAACCCAACTGTCCATCAATAGATTGACAGAAATAGAAAATGTGGTATATACATACAATGGGATATTATTCTGACATAAAAAGGAATGAAGTACTGATACATGCTACAGCATGGATGGAATTGGAAACATGCTAAGTGAAATTAGCCAGATACAAAAGGACTAATATTGTATGATTCCACTTATTTGTAATATCTAGAATAAGCAATTTCATAGAGACAGAAAGAAAATTAGAGATTACGAGGAGCTGGAAAGCGGTGGGGAATGGGGAGTTATTGCTCAGCATGTACGGAGTTTCTCTCTGAGGTCATGAAAACATTTTGGTAATAGGTAGTAGTGGAGTTGCACAGCATTGTAAATGTCATTAATACCACTACATTGTACACCTAAAATGGTTAAAATAAAAAATTTTATGTTTTATATATATATAATTATATATGTCACTATAAGAACATTTTTATAAAGAACAGTAGGAAATCCCGAGGTTTCCTGAGGTACCAAAAGCTAGGTGTAAGCAGGAACTCAGGTAATTTTGGCACTGGAAATGGCTTTTTGCCCAGAAGGCATTTGCAAATCTTTGGAGACCTTGAGCTTCAGTTTATTTACCATAAGTGCACAGGAGAAAAAAATCTAGAGCTGCCCAAGCTGGGAGAGTGTGTTAGGAGAGGACTCACAGATAGATGTGAGAGCTAAAAAGCCAATACCTGCAGAGTAAACTGAAAATAAACTCATCCATTTAGGGAAGACATAGAAGGAAAATTTCCCATCTCATATCCTAGCCTTGGGTAGAGAGAAAACAAGAATTCCCTTGAGAAGCTGCTCTCATCCAAGTTTGTAATCCAAATTTACACTCAATAAGGAATCCAACTATGTGATGATATTGTGAGCCATTTATTGTATAATATAGTTGGATTGTATGCATGTGGAGATTTCTCAGTAAAAACGTGTATTTTTAAATATTTAAAAATATTCCTATTGCACCCTCCTATCTAGAGGACAAACAAACTTTCATCAAATGGTGCTGCAATAAAAGGATACTCACATGGAAAAAATAATGAAATGTGACCCCGCCATACAGCATATCAAAAATAAAAAGAAAAATAGGAAGTCCAGAAAACTTTAACCTGGGAACTTAATATATAGTGGTTCCAGCTTGGGGTCTGGCAGAAGAACAAATTCTTTCTTGGGGTACACATCCTCAATCTAGGTTTAAAATATTTCCAATTTAAATTCCAAGAAATATGGGCACAGAGTCAAAAATCACAAAACACAAGGATACAAGGCAGCATGAGTAAAAGCCAGCTGGATCGGACCAATGAGGGCTTCAAAACCTAGAGTTATCAGACACAAATATGAAGTAAATATGCTTAACTAAAGGAGAGATTTGAAAATCAGAGTAAAGAGCTAGAAACTTTTTTTTAAAAAAAAAGACCAAGGAGATTTGGAAAAAGATAGAAGTAGTAAGGATTTATTAACTTACAATTTACAGTTCTTAGGCCATGAAAATGTCCCATTCAAGGCATTGAGATGATACCTGACTGTTAAAACAGGCTGCTGGCATCTGGGACACTTTTGTCACATGGGAAGGCACATGGCTGGTGTCTGCTAGATTTCATTGCTTTCAGCTTTTGGATCCAGTGGCCTCCTCTCTGAGCTTCTGTGGGTCCTCTTTTAGTTTCTTTGGGGCTTTTCTCTATCAGATTCTCTTAATTTCATCTCTCCTTTTCTGTATGTGTTTTATCCTCTTATAAAGGACTCCAGTAAGGGGATTAAGACCCACCTTGAATGGGGTGGGTCACATCTTAATTGAAATAACCTAATCAAAAGGTCCCACCAACTGTAGGTCTGCACACACAGGAATGGATTAAAAGAACACAGATTCAAACTACCACAGCAGCTATATTCTGTTTTAAACATAGACATCTGAAACAGAGAGAAATAGAAAGATAAAAATAAAGAGATATGGTAAAAGGTTTCAAGCAAACACTAACCAAAAAGAAGCTAGTGAAGATGTTTTAATATGAGTCACACTAGATTTTAAATAAAAACACATCTCTAAATATAAAAAGGAACACCCCACCAAGAATATATATATATATAACAATACTTCTCAACTTGTGGGGGCCTAGTAACAGTGCCTCAAATTATACAAAGCAAAAATGGACATAAATACAAGGAAAAATAGAGAAATCCACAGTCATAATGGGACATTTTAACATTTTTCTTTGTATTTGACAAAAAAATGTCTAAGGATATAGAGGATTTGAAGGACACAATTAACAAGTTTGGTCTAATGTACCTAGACATAACATTGCAATAAAAACTGGAGAAGACGCATTTTTTCATTTGTAAAAACTGATCACACACTGAGCAACAGAGCAAGTGTCAACAAATTTTTAAAGGATTATTACCATACAGACATCTTTCTCTGATCACATTTAGATTACAAACTAATAACAAGACAACTTGAAAACCCCTATATATTTGAAATATCAAGTGTTGACAAAGAAGTAGCATAATCAGAATTCTAATACACTGCTAATACAATTCTAATACAATTTGAGGGTGCAAATTGGTACAATTACTTTGGGAAAAATTTTGGCAATTTCTGATAGAATGGAAGATGTATATAACACTATGTGTTCTAGTTTGCTAGCTGTCAGAATGCAAAACACCAGAAACAGAATGGCTTTTAAAAAGGGAAATTTAATAAGTTGCTAGTTTATAGTTCTAAGGCCGAGAAAATGTCCCAATTAAAACAAGTCTATAGAAATGTCCAATCAAAGGCATCCATCCAGGGAAACATACCTTGGTTCAAGAAGGCCGATGAAGTTCAGGGTTTCTCTCTCAAGTGAGAAGGCACATGGTGAACACAGTCAGGGCTTCTCTCTCAGCTGGAAGGGCACATGGTGAACACGGCGTCATCTGCTAGCTTTCTCTCCTGGCTTCCGGTTTCATGAAGCTCACGGGGAGGCATTTTCCTTTTTCATCTCCAAAGGTCACTGGCTCGTGGACTCTGCTTCGTGGTGCTGCAGCATCCTCTGCTCTCTCCGAATCTCCAATCTCCAAAATGTTTCCTCTTTTATAGGATTTCAGAACCTAATCAAGACCCACCCGAATCGGTGGAGACATGTCGTCACCTAATCCAGTTTAACAACCACTCTTGATTACATCACATCTCCAGGGAGATGATCTAATTACAGTTTCAAACATGCAATGCTGAATAGGGATTAGAAGAAACAGCTGCCTTTTACAAAATGGGATTGATTAAAACATGGCTTTTCTAGGGGACATACATCCTTTCAAACCAGCACACTATGCCCTAGTATAGCAGAAACTGTGTTTTGACTTTCTCAACTTCATCCCACCACCCCCCTACCCACCACCTTCTAGGACACCTTTCTATTCTACAAGAAGGAAAGCTAAAATTCACATTTCCCATATTCCTTTGTAGCATCCATCTATGGTTTGAAAAATGGACCTAGGAAAGAGGCCATCTGTGCCGGTTTGAATCTGTTGTGTACCCCAGAAAAGCCCGGTCCTTTAATCCTCATTCAATATTGCTGGCTGGGAGCATTTTGATTGTTCCCATGGAGGTGTGACCCACTCAATTGTGAGTGGTAACTTTTGATCAGATAGCTTCCATGGAATCCCTTAAAAGAGGAAACATTTTGGAGACAGTCCCTTTTGCAGAGGCATGAGAAAGCCAGCAGATGCTGCCATGTTTGCCATGTGCCCCTCCACCTGAGAAAGAAATGTTGAACATCATTGGCCTTCTTGAACCAAGGTACCTTTCCCTGGATGTCTTAGATTGGCTATTTCTATAGACTTACTTTAATTGGGACATTTTCTCAGCCTTAGAACTGTAAACTAGCAACTTATTAAATTCCCCTTTTGAAAGCCATTCCGTTTCTGGTATATTGCATCCAGCAGCTAGCAAACTAGAACACAATCTCCCTACTGTTTTTGATATTGGTGAGCAAAGTCATGAAGACAGGAGTGTCAGGAGCAGCCAGCTTGCCAGTATCTACTGGCCAGCTTTGTGGGCATCTAGAAACTGTAGGGCAGTTGTGGTAGGTGGACTCAGCATGCCACAGTCAAGTTATCAGCTTCAAGCATTAAATGTCAGTTGCAGCAGAGGCAATGGTGGCAGTGGCTGCTTGGTCTCTGGAGGGCCACACAGTGATATGCTGTGAACACAATAGCTCCAGCAGCGACCTCCTAATTCTCCCTCCTCCAGGCCCTCCAGTGATTTCTATAAGCATTTATTTCCCTATGATAAATTAATTCTGCCTGCCACAACTAGTGTGGTTCTTATTTCCTGTTCTGAACCTCGACATATGTTACTTAGTGCCAGAAGAGGTTGCAGGCAACATCTCAAAGATGGGAAACTGGAATTGGTGAGGTGATCTTGTTCAATTCAAAGGTAGTAACAATCTCATTAGCACTGGGAATAAAAGGAAACTGGTTGATTTTGCCAGTCAGTGGTAAAATCATTCCCTAAATGATCACCTGTGGTTGCCTGCACTGAAACACCTATTGAAGGCAAGGCTTTGACAGTGGTAGCTAGTGAGATAAACCATTATGGAGGGAATAAGGAATGCAAAGATAAGAGGGTAAGCTGGTTATTTCTGACTGCAGTGGAGGCTTAAGGGAAATAGAAAAGAAAATGCTTTGAATTTTAAATTTTTGGCTCAGAACACAATCAAAGAACCAGGGAGATTCTTATAATAACAAGCTTCTTTATCTACTAGCTGCAGAAGAGCTATGACTGAAATTCAGACACAGATCAGAAGCATTGTTGCACAACAATAAGTTGTATTCATAGCATCTCCAGGCCTCTGATATGAAAGGTTAACGATAAAGAAGGATTGGTTCCTATTTCCGATCACATTGACTTCTGTTTTAGGACACACAGAGAATGGTAATCTGGGCATAGCACTCCCACCCCCACCCCACCCCCCTTCCCTCTGTTTTAGAGCCTACTCTTTCAGAATCCCAGCAGGAAACAGAATCCAACTCAGAAGGTTCTGTTAGGCCTGGAGAACAGGACCACTTCCCCCCCATGATGTGACCTACCTCTGGCAAATATGTCAAGCAGTTTCCCACCCTAGCCTGCACCTTTTCATGCTCCAGCAGCTGCCCTCTTATAATAACTCCCATTACTCAACTTCCACCCACTGGAAGACAGTTACAACTCTGCATGCTTCAGGCAGCACTTAAATTTCAACTTTACCAGTGAAGCACTGCCAACTCCTAACTTAACCCCCTAATTCTGAAAGCTAGACAATAGAAACTTACCTAACCCTTGCCTCCCACCCCCAACCTTAAGCCATAAAACCCCTATCCCCTGCAACTTCAGGGTACCCGTTTCTCTCTTGAAACGATGCCCAGGTGGCTCTGTTTCTCCTGAAATAAAGCCTTTGCCTGACCTCCTCAGCCCCCCTCATTCCTGGTAAGTTTGCTGAGTTTTTGTCTTTCATCTGGTGCCGAAACCTGGGGCTCAGAGCAAGGCAACCCCAACCCCCCCCGGCCTTGCAACCAGGGAAGCAGTGGGCAGCGGTAGCTCATCCCAGGCTTACTCCCAGATCCTGGTGGGTGGGTCCTGGGTGCAGTCCTTCTCTGAGGCTCTCCCGGCAGTCCATGAAGCAAGGGACTCCTGGACCCACTCTGCCTTGCAACTGGGGAAGCAACAGGCAGTGGTGGGCTAGTCCTGCGCTTCCTTCCCAATCCTGGCAGTCTGGTCAGGAACAAAGCCCCAAAGGAATCCTCTGGACACACTCTGCAAACTCTACCTCTGAAAACGGTCATGCCACCCGTAGCAGAACTGGAATTTCACCCACCCCAGCTCACCAACTGCCAGAACCAAAACCGTTAAGTCCACCCACCTACCCCTATGGCCACCCAGTCCCCATCCGGCTCGTCTGATTCTCGTTTTTTCATGAAAGCCCGATACTGGACTCCGACACAGCTCTGTCAATCCCTCCAGACAAAGGTGCACCTGTCTCTAGATTGACTCTGGGATGCTGGCTTCTCTCTAGGAGACCACTCTCATCTGTCCAGTTCCTCTTGAGTTTGGGGGTGCTTAGCTCTAGGGGAGACCTTTGCCTGGTTCCTTTTAAGTTGGGAAATGCCCAACTCTAAGGAAATCTTTTCTTCTCTTACACTGGTGACATGGACACAGGTTACTCCTTTCCCTCTACACCACCCCCCTGGGGGGCCTACTTAAACAATATAAAATCATAGATTATGGAGACCAAATTTGACCTAAGTATCTCATATTCTACTTTAACACAGTCTCAACACAATATAAACTAGACAACAATTCACAGTGGTCAGAGAATGGGCCTTTTGGTTATAAAGTCCTCCATGATCTTGCCAATTTTATTTATCGGACTGGAAAATAGAGTGAAGTTCCATATGTTCAGGTCTTCTTTTCCTTTTGCTCTTGTCTCTCTCTCTCTCTGCATTTCATGCTCAACCTATCACATCCTCGTAGCCTGCCTCCCCCCACATCTCCACCCTGCCACTGCAAAACACCCATCCAACACCCCACATGCGGGAGGGTCTGGGTCTTGGTGTCTCTCTCTCTCCTTTCTCCTTTCTCCTTTGTCCAGGACAACCCGCCAAAAATCCTAACGTTTGGTCAGTGATCCTCACCATCCCTGAGGGCCATGGCAGGCGAGATGACCGCGTCCCTGTGGGAAAAATTCCGGTCCACTTTAAATTCTTTAGTTTCACCCGTGCCACTTAAAATGGGGAACTCAATTTCTGCCCCACCAAAAATCACATACACACTCACACACACACACATACACCTTTAAGTTGTGTCCTCCATAACCTTAAAACTCTGTACCTAGGGAGAGATATCAGACCCAAAAAGCTCGTTTTCTATTCACCTTCTGTATGGTATCAATACAAATTGGATAATGAAAAATAATGACCAGAAAATGGCATTTTCAATTTTCAGGCTCTCCAAAACTTAAAGAACTTCATTCAGCGCAGTGGCAGGTGACCTGAAATTCCTTACATTCAAGTTTTTGTTTACCTTCATAACCGTCCCTCTCTTTGCCAATCCTGTTCCTCTTACCAAATTCTCCTCTTACATCAAAAACCCTCTCAAACTCCTCCCCAGCTCCCTCTGAGACCCACTTTCAACCCCCGCCCTCTTTGAATCCCTCTGAAACCTGCTCCCTTGCACATCACGGTCATTACTGCCTAACCCTCCCAACCCCTCCCACCGCTATGGAAAGTAGCCAGTCCTGAAAGCATAATCCATGCACATGGCCCAAATAGAGAAAAAACTAGGTCCGTTTTCCACCAACCCTGCTCAATATATTAAAGAATTCACATTCCTTTTACAGTCTTATAATCTTACTGGCGAGATCTCTACATGATTCGTACTTCCACTTCCAGAGGAGAGGGAAAGAGTCTGGCAGGCAGCAGGACATGAAGACACCTTACATACCACAGACAGCACCAAACTCCCCAGGGAACAAGCAGTGCCCCGTGTAGACCCCAACTGGCAATACCAAATTAATCACCCTGGCATACAGAAACATAATCACTTCCAAACCTGCATCTCTGAGAGAGCCTCCCTAAAAATGATTAATTTTGACAAACTTAAGTCTTTCAAGGACCTGATGAAAACCCAGCCCAGTGTACTGGCAGGCTCACTGAAGCTTAGCTGGCACATGCATCTTACCCCAGAAAGCCCCAAGAGGCGCCTGTGGTTAAATTCCTGATTCATTTCCCAAGCCTCCTCAGATATAAGGCACAAACTTAAAGAGTTTGAAGAGGTTCCCCTCACCCCACAACAGGTTCTGATGGCTGCCACCTTTAAGGTTTTTAAAAAACTGGGCAGAAACTATAAAAGAAGAAAAGAAAGCTAACCTTCACATGATAGCTACGGCCCTTTCAGGCCACCAGCAAGCAAAAAATTTAGCCAAACAGGCCACCTGTCTCCCCTCTGGCCCGTGCTTCAAATGCAACACGGTGGGACACTGGGCAAAGCATCGCCCCAGTCCCAAACCACCCACCAGGTCTTGGCCACTGTGCGGTCAAGCAGATGATTGGAAAATGGCCTGTCCCCGAGCCCCTCCATGTTCGCAGACATTATCCCAAGCTGCAGCTGCTGCTGACCTCCTGGGCATCCTCAACGAGGACTGACCGGCCCGAGGCCTTCACTGGCCCCATAACCATTGACAACTAGGAGCCTCGGATAACTCTTCTCCTCAAAGAGAAGCCTGCTACCGTTCTATTGGACACAGGGGCCACATATTCATCTCTCAATGCTTATTCTGGCAGCCAAACTAATATAGCTGCCATTCAGGTCACAGAGGAGAAGGAACCTAGGTACACCCCACCCCTAGCTTGCCAGTTTGAAGGCCACCTCTTCACACGCTTTTTTCAAGTCATACCACAGTGCACTACACACCTACTTGGCAGAGACATTCTCACCACCCTATGTGCCACCATCAACATGCTCCCATCACACACCCAGTCGCCAGCCATCTCTTCCTCCTCCTAGCTCTCGTAGCCCCAGACCCTCCCAACAACTCTCCTTTCTCAGCCCACTCGAGCCTATATATGAACATCCTTTCCTCTTAAGCAACCTACCTCCCCCGAATGCCCCATGGAGGATTACTTTCCCATGCTCTCTCAGTTAAAAACGCTTCTCCACCAGCACACAGAAGACAGGGCACAAACAAGGGATCTTAGAGACTTCCTTATACAAGGTATGAAATTAGCTGTACCCAAGTCTCAGAACTTAAATAAAACCTCTAAGGTGGCTCAAGGGAAACAAAATTCCCTCTGCTTACCTGCAAAGGTTGAGGGACCAGGTGAGGAAATACTCAGGAATGGACCCTGACAGTCCTGCGGCCCAAGAAATGCCATAAGTCAGCTACATAAAGGGGTCTTAGCCTAACGTTCAGAAAAAGATCCAGAAAATAGATGGGTGGGTGGATAAACCACTGAAAATGAGAAGGGAAGAGGAAAGGCAGAGATGAGATAAAGAGTCTGGGCCAAAGGGGATAAAAGAGAAGAAGGACACGGGGCTCAGCAGGGTGTTATCACTGCGGGAAACCTGGTCACTTCTACACACAACCGCCTTACAGTGGCATTCAGATCAACACATGCCAGAAAAACCTTTCAACTCAGCCCTTATTTGGAACAATTCAGGCATTAACAAAACCCTCCCTATGCATGTAATTAGTAGAAATTACAGTGAAAAAATATCCTATATTTTAACAGCTCTTATAAACAAACTGAACTATTTAGTCCAAGAACCCTGTCAGAACCAACATATAACTTAACCAAACCAAAGCCCAGGAAAAACCCGAAAAATCTGTTCACTTTCCTTTTTTGTAATCTTCTCTATCAAACAAAACTTACTTTCAACATCTCTGACCTTCACTACTCTCCTCTATATGTAACTATAGTTTATGATGGAATCCAAGCATTCAACCTTTCTACCCACCTGCATCTGTATTTTATCCCCTCTGGATCTTCAACAGCCCTAATGCTTGCAGGTATTGGTTTTTATTTTCTACGTGGTAACACTATATATTTAATATTTCCTCGAGTATGGACAGGAACCTGTATTATAATACCTATCATACTTAATGTCATTATCTTAAAACCCTAAGAAATGGCTTCTTCTGAACAAACACGTAATCTAGGTTTCTTTCTCGAAACCTCATTTCAACCTCAAAAATGGAAAAAAAGTCAATTCTTAGAAGATCAGGAGTTTGGATTTCATGCTCATTATATTCCTATTCTAGAAAAAGATACACCATCTGAGGGGGAGGATATGGCTTAAGCATTTGTAAGCTCGCTCTCTGTTTGCATGTCCTCAAGCAGTGGAAAACCACTGCGCTGGTTTGTTTGTCAAAAGCAGCCTGAGAGCTGAAAACAGCTCAAGATGTCTGTCTGCTTTGTTGTGTCATTTGCCTATCCATCTGCTTTGCTTATCTGTGGCATTGGCTTATCTGGAACATATTCTCCTACTCATGGGAAAACTCCTGCTTTGTTCTTAAAATTAAAGATACCTCCTCAAGGCAAACAGGAACCTCCCCTGGTGTTCAATGGATAGCTTAACTCCAAATGGCCCCTTTACCTGATATATCATTAGCAGAAAATAAACTCAAGGCTCTGGCCTTCTCTTGGGACAGAGACTTCTTTGCTTTCTGATTTTCTGCCAAAGGCTTTCCCTTCTCACACCAATTCTTTGCAGGACAAAGAATAACTGCCATAGGAGGTATTGCCCACAAACATCTTCTGCAGCCTGTTTTGGTTTGTAGGAATTTCACTCTTAGAATGATCAGTTTTAAACATTTCTCTCTCATTACAATTATCCTGGAATGCAACTGTATAAGCTATTACTAATCAAAACAAAAATAAATAGCCTAGTTTCAGTTGTTAGACAAAGCAGGAGACCATTAGATGTTCTCACTGCCATCGCAGGAGGCACCTGTGCAATCATAAATGAAGCCTGTTGTTTTGTTTTACATTAACAAAACTGGATAAGTAGAAGAAAACCTTAAAATTTTAAAAGAAAACATAGAAATTATTCAAAAAGCCCAAGATAATAACTATGGAAGCCAATCATGGCTCTCTTCATTCTTCTCCTACTTTATTTCATCTCTAAAATCAATGCTTCTTTCCCTAATAACACCATTACTAATATTGTTTGTTTTTTTGCATAGGCAGGCACTGGGAATTGAACCCAGGTCTCCAGCATGGCAGGTGAGAACTCTGCCTGCAGAGCCACTGTGGCCCACTCCTAATATTGCTTATAGTTTTTTCTTTGGCCCTTGTCTCTTATAGCTCCCCTCACAATTCATACACTGAGCTATCTGGACAATAACTCAAGAACACACACACAAACACGACGTCTCTCAATACAACAAAGAGCAAAGACAACTTCTACTCCTATCCTATGACTCCTCCAGTCCTGTCCCATGACTCCTCTAGTCAACCCCCCCCCCCACCACCACACCTTGAGACTATGCCCTATTTCAGCTGGAAGCAGTTACAGAAAATGAACCATCACTTCCATTCCCCTTATTACCAAAAAGACCGGAATGTCAGGCCTGGAGAATGTTAGGCCTTCCCCCCTTGATGTGTCTTGATGTGATCTACCTCTGACTATTCAAATAGCTCTCCCACCCTAGCCTGCCACTTTTCATGCTCCAGCAGCTGCCCTCTTATAATAACCTCCATTACTCAACCTCTACCCACCGGCAGAAGACAATTACAACCCTGCATGCTTCAGGCAGTGCTTAAATTTTAACTTTACCAGTGAAGCACTGCCAACTCCTAACTTAACCCCCTAATTCTGAAAGCTAGACAATAAAAACTTACCTAACCCTTGCCCCCAACCCCAAACTTAAGCCATAAAAACCCTATCCCCTGCCACTTCAGGGCAACCATTTCTCTCTTGAAGTGCTGCCCAGGTGGCTCTATTTCTCCCTGAAGTAAAGCCTTTGGCTAAATTCCTCCTCCTGCCTCATTCCTGGTGAGTTTGCCTTTTAGGTTCAAGATGCTGTAATGATGGGACTATTTACAAGGTATAAGCAGGTGAAGCAATGGGAGTTGTTGAGGTAGCCAAAGACCAGCAAGTAACGGAGACCTGAGGGAGCAAAGAGATGAGATAGTATCATCAGGAGCTGGGGAGGAGAGGGCACACCTCTGCGTACAGTTACTGCCCCAGATGCAGCCCCAGACAGGGATACTGAATGTGTCACCGAGAAATCAGGATTTAAGGGATGCTTTTGGTTATGGAATCATGATATAGATACTCCTTTTTGCTTTCTGGTATCTTGGAGTAGACAAAGGGAAATTCTTGAAATCTCTAAATTGTGTTCCAGCCTCCTTGATCTCTGAGAATGATTATATAGCCCTCATTTTCTGCCCCTGTGATTGTAAAAATCTTGTGACCTTCATTTGGACCTGGTTATCCAGTTTTTCAACTTTAGAGTCTTGTAATCACTAAAAACAGACCCTAATGTTTATTAATGAAGCGTCTTGGGTCAGCCAAGTCCAGGGCCGTCCTGATGGCTGAGACTGCTTCTAGCTGGGGGAGACCTCCCTGACATGTGCAGTGGACTTTGACCTGCAAGTTACCTATTTCCTTACCTGTGACTAAGCATGTAATCAATCTATGCATGCATAATAATCACCTCTAATTGCATCATCTGGGGCCACAGTGCTATTATCCTAAACCCTACCCATCTTTTTCTCTAATAAAACTATCAGAATTACTTTAGTTCTGGGTGGCAGATTCTGGTCTAATAGGCCACCTGCTCTCCTACTGCATGCCTTGTAATTAACTCTTTCTCCCTTTGAAACCCTGGTGTCTCAGGAATTGGTTATTGAGCACATCAGGCAAAGGAATCCATGGCCTTTGTCCAGTATCAAATGGAAGAAATGCCTGACCTCTCTCTTCCTGTCCTCTGTCCTCTGCCTGGACAGCATCCTGTGGGACAGAGAAGAGCAGAAAGTGATTCCCAGGGGGCAGGGGTCTGCAAACAGACAAAGTCAGCATGGGCTTTGGTATTTTTTTACCTTACTATTTTGGTATTTCATCAATGTGGTGTTTATTCCTTCTACCCAAGTGATCCATCCTGGACTTTGCATGATGGGGTCCTTCTTATATTCTCAGGTCAAACATCCCTTCCTGAGGGAAGCCTTTTCTGACCATGAGATCTAGAGCATTTGCCATTCACCCCATCCTTCTTTCTCATCATCCTATTTTATTTTCTTTGTAGCACTTGGCACCGTCTGGCATTCTTATTTGCTTATATATGTACATTGCCTGTCTTCCCTAACTGGACTTTAATTCCCATAGATGCAGGAATTGGATATGTTCACCATTGTAGTTTTGGGGCTAAAACAGACCTGGCTCAGAGTGGCATTCAGCAAATGTTTGTCAAATGGAGTGGAATCTTACTTTCTTCTTTGGTAACTTGATAGCAAATATACTAACAATGGGTGTAAAAGGAAGCCACAGAGGGGTGTGTGCAAACTGGAACGCTCATTGGCTAATCCCCCGGGTGGGTGGAGTTTTCAATAGTAAAGGAGAAAGTTATAAACCTTCGTTTCATCCTTCTCAACACTTTGGAGATAAGAAGAGCCTGGAAGAGATAAGGTTAGTGATGAAGTGCTTGCGCTGAGATGCTTATATTGTTGCTTATATTGTTGCAGCTTATAGTCAGCGATTGTTTTAACTTTTGGTGAATTTGAAATCTATTATCTATAAGCTTGCCCGTACCAAATAAAAGGAACAGATTTTTTTTTTCCTGCAGAATAGATATATAAATGAAGAGGAGATAGCAAAAGTTTATCTAGGCACACAATAGACAATATTATATGAGCTCACCAATAGGAAAGAATTAGAATAAACAACCTCATGGAAACTAACTAGACTATTGGTTACCAGGGCCCGTGGTGGGAATAGGGAAAGGAAAGGTAAAGGTTAATTGGTACAGAGTTCCTGTTTGGGGTGATGGAAACGTTTTGGTAATGGATGGTGGTAATGGGAGCACAACGTGAATATAATTAACACTGAAGTATACATTTGAATGTGGCTAAAAGGGGAAATTTTAGACTGTGTATATGTTATTAGAATAAAAAAATTAAAACAAAAAAGCATAAGACTACAACACAAACGTATAATAATGTTGTTACTGTTTCATCAGTTCTGACAAAGCTACCACACAGATGCAAAGTGTTGATAATAGGGAAAATTGTGTCGGGGGGGTATACATGGGAACTCTGTAATTTATGCATTTTTAAAATTTGAATCTACACTTCTCTAACTAAAAACAAATATATGAAGTACATCTAGAGAGACCTTTTTTTTTTTTTACTTTTTTATTGTGTAATAAAACATATATACAAAGCAAAGAACTGAAAAAGCAATAGTTTTCAAAGCACTTTCAACAAGTAGTTACAGGACAGATCCCAGAGTTTGTCATAGGCTACAATACAATCCTCTCAGATTTTTCCTTCTAGCTGCTCCAGAATATAGCAGGCTAGAGGGCTTAAATATTTTTTTATTGTCACAATCGTCTTTTCTTTTCTTTCTTGTGAAAAAATAACATTTATACAAAAAAGCGATACATTTCAAAGCACAATGTAACAATTAGTTGTAGAACAGTTTTCAGAGTTTGGTATGGGTTAAAATTCCAGTTTTAGGTTTTTACTTCTAGCTGCTCTAAGATACTGGAGACTAAAAGAGATATCAATTTAATGATTCAGCGTTCGTATTCATTTGTTAAATCTTATCTTCTCTATATAACTCCACCATCACCTTTGATCTTTCTATCCCTCTCTTTAGGGGTGTTTGGGCTTAGATAGGTTTTTTAAGACTTTCATTGCCTATGCATGATATCAAACTTATTAAAAGACACTCACACCAAACAATAGGTATAATTTCCCTGTGACTAGAGGGAAGTACCTGAAACTGTTGAGCTGTGTTCCAGTAGCCTTGAGTCTTTCTTTTTTTTTTTTAATTTATTTTTTATTATCAAACCAAAACAGCATATATGATGAACATTTTTAACATTCAAACATTCCATGCATGGTGTACAATCAATGGCTCACAATATCATCACATAGTAGTATATTCATCACCATGATCATTTTTCAGAACATTTGCATCACTCCAGAAAAAGAAATAAAAAGAAAAAAACTCATACCATACCCCTTACCCCCCCCATTGACCACTAGTATTTCCATCTACTCAATATATTTTAAACTTTGTTCCCCCTATTTTTTTTCTATGCCCCTTACCACTCCCTTTCATTGTTCACTAGTATTTCAGTCTATTCAATTCATTTTAACATTTGTTCCCCCTATTATTTATTTATCTTTAATCCACATTTCTTACTCATCTGTGCATATCGTAACTATAAAGATCATCAGACACAAGGTTTTCACAGTCACATAGTAGCATTGCAAAAGCTGTATCATTATACAATCATCTTCAAGAAACATGGCTTTTGGAACACAGCTCTACGGTTTCAGCCAGTAGCCTTGATTCTTGAAGATGATTGTATAACTATATAGCTTTTACAATGTGACTGTGTGAAAGTGAAAAAAAAAAACCTTTGTAAGAGTTAAAGTGTTTTTCAGCTGATTATTTGACATATGTGCTTACTAGAATTCAAACCTTTATGAGTTTTCAAACCATAACATCTTTTCCTCCTCAGGCAAATCTCACATATTCTTGTACACAGTTGAAATGGACTTAGGCACTGGTCGTACCAAGCCATGGGCCCTAAAGAATAAACAAATTCTTCCTGCATCTAAGTATTTACTCCATGTATGCATAGAAGATGTAATCAAAATCATCTGATGCTGGCATCTAACTCCAGGGTCCTCCCTGGAACTGTGCCAACTTAAGATGCCGGGGGAGGGGGGTCTCTTAGTTAAGCCCTGATGGAGACAAATTTTTCTAGAATTTGTCCCAATCTTTAAACAACAGGACAGGACATGTTGTGGTCACTTTATCCTCCAAGCAGCTTTAGTGACCTGGGTAGATAAAAAACTCTTTCCTGGTTTGGGTGTTTCATTGTTGTTTCAATATGATATCCCTCCCTTAATTGTGGCTGGTGCCCCCCCCCCATCAGAGTTTTACCCTCTCCATTGGATACATCAGGTGCATTTTTCATTTCAGGTAAGTTTGTAAGAATTGGGGTGTAAGCCAATCTCTTGTGAGCTTTAGGATCATGAGTCCATCCATTAGAACTTAACTGAAAGGAAAGTTAGCTACTGAAATAGAAATATAGGTTTCTCTAGAGTAGGTGCTTATTAAATGAGCTTGGAATAGGCCTACCTGCTTAATCATATTGTCATCTGTGCAGTAAAAATGTCACATAAACACTTGAGATCTCTTTTGAAAGAGTTGGTTCCATGTAGGAGACCTCCCGTTCGGCTGGTAACATGTCAAGTCCAATTAATTAAATATTTTGCTAACATATCATAGATTTGAAAAATAGAAGAGAAATAACTAATAATCAATTAAAAATGGACTGTAACCAAAGCTATGCTGAAGCTATACTAAGTTGTACTTTAGAGCTATACTCTAAACCATTGGTTGTGCTGTTAAATTGCTATCTTCCAACTTCAAAATGCTTTTTTTCCCCTGAAGCATTATATATTTAATGCTACATCTTTGTAAATTAAATTCTGTGGGGAATACAGAGTTATCTGGGAGAGTTTTTAGCTGCAGTGACAAACTCTTACCTGCTAGTTGCAATAAAGATAGGACATTCTGATCCATTAGAGAAGCCGAAGTAGTGTTTTCTATTGATAAAAGAGTTAGAATTGACATCTCGTATTCCGACACAGAACATCTGCTAAAACTGGTAATCTCTTAGATTAGCACTTTACAATTTTTATTATCCAGAAAATCCAATAAAAACCTGCTTTTGCTAACTCTTCAAGTAATTCAGAAAAACACGTGTTGTTTTGCATCGGTTATTCAGAACAACTGTTAACATTGTCAGTAGAATTTCACCCCAAAACCTTTGTTGCCTTCCAAGGTGTGTATTCAGCAAACAGGGAGAGCAAAGGCTGAAGACATGGGGAGAGAAGCAAGGTCGGAAATACTGTTAAAACCAGAACAAACTAAGGAAATTGTCTTAATTCCAAACCAACTCCTCATTTTATAGTTCAGGAAGCTGACATCTCTATCAGATCTTGTCCCAGGGCCAGCACCTACACATTTGTCACTTTGTTAAACATGGGACTTGAAGGGGACCGCCAATCCTGGGAATGATCTCCAATTCCTTCTTGAAACAGGGTTAACAAAAATGATCTAACGGATGGGAAATTTACTTAACAATTCTCAAATTTCCTTCTCCTCTGACCTTTCTCTAACCATAGCCATCTGCAACTCAGCACTTGACCATTTTCTTGCCCCCTCCCTTTTTTTTAAGTATGCAAATCAATGGCTCTTAGTATAATTACAGAGTTATGCATTCACCACCACAATCAGTTTGTGAACATTCTCATTACTCCAAAAACAAATATCCATGCAGATAGGGGATATAAGGGATTATGTCCCTCCCCAACCCCATTGTTGATGCTCAGTTTTGGTATAGTACCTTTGCTACAATTGATGAATGAATATTACGATATCACTGTTAGCTATTGTCCTTAATTTGTGTTAATTGTACTGTCCCTCATATACCACCCTATTAACACGTTGTAATAGTGATGTACATTTGTTCCAGTTTGTGTAAGAACTTTTTTTATATGTACAATTAACCACAGTCACTGTCCACAACAGTTTTCTCTACGTTATACTGTTCCATGTTATTTCCTCTAGCTTTTCTTCTAGTAATGTGAATGACCCTATACTTCCCCTTCAACTATACTCATGCACAGCACTGTTAATTACACTGGTGGTGTTGCACTACCATCACTTCTATCCATTTCCAAACATTTACAATCAACTTTTTATTAAAAATTCTGTAAGTTTTAAATATCATCTGCCCATTCTCTATCCTCTTTTGAGCTCCTGATAACCTATCCTTTAGATTTTAACTCCCAGGTTTTGCTCATTATAATTAGTTCTTATAAATGTCCTTTTGTTTCTGTCCTATTTCGCTCAACATAACATCCACAAAGTCCATTCATGTTGTTGCATGCATCAGGATTTCATTCCTTCTTATAACTGCATAATATTCCATCGCATGTGTATATAACACAGTTTATTTATCCCCTCATCCTTTGATGGACACTTGTGCTGTTTCCATTTTTTGGCAAAAGCTGCTATGAACATCGGTGTGCAAATGTCTATTCAAGTCCCTGCTTTCAGTTTTTCTGAGTGTATACCTGGTAATCAGATTGCCAGATCATATGGCAGTTCTATATTTAACTTCCTGAAGAACTGCCAAACTGCCTTCCAGAGCTGCTGCACCATTCTGTATTCCCACCAGCAGAGAATAAGGGTTCCTATTTCTCCACGTCCTCTCCAATATTTGTGGTTTTCTGTTCTTTGATACTTACTCATTACTTTTAAAATAATTTTTAAACATCACATCCTTCAGTGCTGCCTGCCCTGCAGTCCTTTGGAAGTAAAGCCAAGTGCAGTTTAGCTGGGTTTTCATTCCAGACCCACTTCTCAAACATCATTTAAATATGCATGTGTGTGCAACAATGCAAATTCAGTAGGTCTATTGCAGGACTGGGATTATACCTTTCTAGCAGGCTCCTAGGTGAAACTCCTGCTCCCAAACCACACTTGTAGGGAAAGCCTTCCACTTCTATCAGAAGCAAGCTTGACTTCTATTCCCATATATGAATATTGTGGCAATCTGGATAACTATATGTGTATGTCTGTATGTGGCATTTTGGGGGTGTATTATCTTACAAAGTTGAATAAGATAATATACACGAGTTTGTGTATGGTATCTTATTCAACTTCATAACTCACCAAATGAAAACTGAGGCTCAGAGAGGTCATGAAACTTGTTTAAGTGAGAGGTAAAATGAAATTTGAACACAGATCTTTGTTTTGTTCAGTACCCAGAATCTAACTCAGGTACATGTCCTTCCACGTTTTCTAAAAGGATTTTGGACATCTTTTTTTCCTCAGGGACCATCCTCTGACTATCCAAAGCGTCCTGTCTTCATCACTGCTTTCTATTCATGACACCTTAGACATGAATAAGCTGGGGCTCTAGTGCATGCCCACTGCTTATCTCAGGAGATGCTGCACTCAGAGGACATTTGAGAGCCCTGAGAGGTGGGTGCTGTAAGACTCCTGCGAGGAGCCTCCTTGGGAACTCAGATTTGTTTGTGACACACCTATTGACTAACATCAGTGGCAGAAAAAACAGAGTTAAAGAGATGGGCATGACTTTATACTCAAGTTGAGCCCTCTGCTTTTGAATCTTACAGCAGCAACTAGCGCTCTCAGAGTGCTGGCATTTTGTGAACTCCAGAAAGCACTGTTCCTTTGTTCCCTGCCTCATTTCCCATGGGCGGATTTGCACCTGCTCTCTTAAGTTTTAACAATGTACTTTTCAACAATATGAATACTTGGGTTTCATTTTTGAAGTGTAAAAAAGTTGGCCTTCTGTGTTACCTGTGGTTTATCCCAAGCTTTGCTGCAATTCATCAGAGAGATAAAGGAAAAAGAATTAGAGGACTTGGTTTAGGTTCTTAATCTATAATGCCATGGAATGGGGGTAAGGGCCAAATGAGTTTATATTTCCATATAATCATTCTGTAAGACTCTGTTAAGTTCCTGTGATGCTGTATTGCACTTTATTAAACATATATCTTTCTAATATACATCACAGAAGTCTGGAAATTTCCATCAATAGATCAAAGATTTCAAAGATTTTTTGATGGGAGGAACTACATCTTATTTTTGCAAACCTAGAGCACCTAATCCAGAGCTTTATCCATAGTAGGAGCACAAGAAATATTGAATGTTAAAAAAAAAGAGAGAGAGAGAACAAAGGTCCAAACACAGGAATCTTATCAAGTTTAGAAACTGGTATCTAAAAGTGGCAATCTGAGGTATCAGTAGTATATATTGAACAGTCACTGTGTGTCCAGGAAAACACTGAGTTGGCTCAATAGGGGACAGAAGAATCTCCCCCTCCTGCCTTGAGAATGTGGGATGACAGTCATAAGTGAAGAGGGGAAACGGCTGGCAAAAAGGTACCCCATAATTCCAAAATTCCAAATATATTCCCATCAAATAATAAACCATGACAATGCCACATTTACTCTCCTAATCCCAGAATAGAGGCAAAAGCCAAGCCATGTTGTTTCATACTTTCAGTATCTCATACAGCAATTTTGAGTCAATTTACAAAAGGTTTAGCTCTCTTTTACAAAATACCAAGTACATTTGCAACAAACATTTATAGTCACATACACAATCAGTAGGCAAGCCAATCTTAGCATAAGAAACTCTAGGAAAACGCTAAATCCATTCATCATTCATTTAAGGAGGCACTGAGGGCTCCACTTAATGTCAGTAGGGAGGACAAGACTGTGGCAGAAAGAGGACTAAGCGTCTCTAAGAGTTAAACTGTAGATGCAACACATAAGAGAACAAGACAGTGGGGAAGAATGGCTTCCAAACACCTGTGCGACTCTGTACCTGCCTGACTTTGTTGTTATCTGGTTGTGGGTAGTATCAGGTAAACTTCTCATCACGAACTGATTACAGATATTCTGTGTTGTTGCTTGCTTTCTTATGAGTTTTGCTAGTGTAGGCAGCCATCCTCCAGTCGAATCCTGGGGACGTGCTGTCTTTTGATGCTAACGTCAAACAGCCTCTGCCTCAGCGTGCCAGAAGCATGCTGAGTATCCTATTCCACCGCAGCATAAATCCAATGCCAGCAGTTGGTATTTCTGTTGTTTTGTGAAGTTTGCATTGTTGCATTTGGGGCGGGAGCGTCAAATGTGAGAAAAGACCCAACCATCAGCGAACTTGGTACAGGGCTTTAGTATTTTCAAAACACTTCACCTTTATTTTATCTCATTTGATCATCTGAATGATCCTGTGAGATAGACTGGGGTCACTAACAGAAATGCGTTTGTAATTCTTGCAGCAATGAAGTAGGAGGTGTCACTGGGTAGGTTTGCTTTATCACTATACTCTCACTTAAAAAGACGGAGATCACCCCATGGAACTCTTCCCAATTGCAGATGAGGAAACGAAGGCATGCAGAGGTTTAGTGAGTGGGGTCTAAGGTTACCCAGTTCCTTGGTCTCAGATAAGGACTGAAATTCCAGTCCTATCTAGGTCTGCATCCGTGATTGTTCCAGAACTCAGGACAAACTTGTGACAGAGATGAAAGAGTGCCCCAATCGCCACCAAACATATCTGTCCAAGCAGGTCACCTCCTTGCTGCTTTTAGGAAAGAGTTTTTTTTGCAGGGTAATTCAAGAAACCATTACATGATCTCATTCCTTTCTCAAAGTGCCGGAAGCAGCCTCTCAAATCTATAGGATACCTTAACAGCTTTATGTGTATTGTTTCTTTATTTTTATTTTGACACAGAACATACATACAAAATGTACAGAACATTGACATACAGTTTAAAGATTAATTATGAACTCTGCTCAAGAAGTAGAATGTGGTTGGATCCTAGGAAGTCCCCTATTACCCACCCACCCCCAATCACAACCCCCATTCTCCTTGCTCAGGAGAGGTAACTACTGTCCTGTTTCTGCAGTCATTTTGATGCTTTTCTTCATAGTTTTATCCCATATGTATCTAGATCATATCTCTAAACATTAGTTTATTTTTGTCAGTTTTGGAATTGTTATAAATAGAAGCATGCTATACTGTAAGTATTAGTGTGTTCTTTAAATATATTTTCTTATTTTCCTTTCAGAAAACGCTGAACAAGAAGTCATGGCAGCCAGACCCAAGCTCTACTACTTTCATGGCAGGGGCAGGATGGAGTCCATCCGCTGGCTGCTGGCTGCAGCTGGAGTGGAGGTTGGTTTCCGATTGGGAAAAGGAAGGAGGGGAACTCTGGAGGGATTGCAGCGGACCCTTCCCCCCCCTCAGAATTCAGGACAGCTGCTGCCAGCACTAGCCATTCCTTCCCTTTCCAAATCATAATCCTGTGTTTGACATGGGAGTAGAGGGAGGATGTTCTAGAAGCTTCATCGAGGCTAAAAAGATTTTGTTGGATGACAAGGCAAAGGAAAGAGAGAAGACCCACCTCTGAATCATTTTCTCCACAGGTTCTGGCTGATTTTCAGGGGCTTTTCAGCTCTGCCTTGGCACCTAGCTCGTGCTTTACTCACGGTTGCCAACCTGAACCTTAGGCCCAGCTCAGTCTGATGTCCTCTTTTTTTAAAAGCTTTTATTTTTTATTGCAATATATTATATATTCCCATACCATGTAATCATCCAAAGTGTACACTCAATGATTCACGGTATCATCATATAGCTGGGCATTTATTATCACAGTTGACTTTTTTTTTCTTTTTTGTGAAAAATAGCATATATACAAAAAAAGCAGTAAATTTCAAAAGCACATCTGATATCCTCTTAAACCCTCCCCTCAAGGGTCCGCCCCACAGGAATCATTCCTTGACTCTGAATTCCTGCCCCAAAACTTTCCCATTGATTTTCACTGGAAATACTATATTTCATGAAGGCATAGTCTTCCTTTTCCCCTATTTGAATGTTTTTTCTTTAGAACAAGGATGATTTAACTTCTTTCATTTCTCTCTTTTTTTTTTTTTTTAAATTTGCATATGGGCAGGAGGCACCAGGGATCGAACTCCAGACCTCCAGCACGGCAGGTCGGAGCTCTGCCTGCTGAGCCACGGCAGCCGCCCTCTTTCATTTCTCTTTGTTTAGAAATTGAATCACTTCAATTGTGTTGAAGGGAAGGTGCTGCTGACTTCCTTTCCTGAGGGGAAGAATCCCTAAGGTCCTGGAAGTTCTCTTCCTTTAGGGACTTTTCCTCTAACACTGATCACCTTACCCCCAACTCCCATCTCAAGATTTGGGAGGGGCAAAAATATTTCTCCTTCGCACGGAAGTTTTAAACACTCCTCAATAGATTACAACACCGTCACTTGAATAGTGGCCTTTAGATTCCTTTCACTGAACATATGAACATCAAAAGGAGATTTAATTCATCCTGATGTGGAGGGAGAACAACACAGAAGATGAAGAAGAAAAAAGGAAGAGGAAGAGGAAAAATCATTGGGGAGGGTGGAGAAAGGCACCGGAGTTTCGGGAGAGGGAAGAGCCCAGATGAAGAAAAAGAAAAATATGAATAGAGGGTTGGGATATCTTAAAGGGATGCCAGTTCCATGCCAGTCTAAGCTAATCTACACCCACGCCCTGTCCGAATTTTCAGTTATGTGGTAATTGATAGCTCAGTGGTTTCATTTTAAATTTTCATCCTGGAAGCCTTTGGGCATTTTAACGTGCTAACATTTCTTTTTGAGGACCTCAACATTTAACAATGTCCCTCCGTCCTTTATCTAGTTTGAAGAAGAATTTATTGAAACAAGAGAACAATATGAAAAATTGAAGAAGGGTGAGTCTCGTTTTATTCAATGTTATCTTACTGGAAACAGCAATTTGTTCCTGGGCATATTCATTTCGATACAAAACAGCGTAAAAAATATTAGCAAAGGCAGTCATAAGGTGTGACTGCTAACATTACTTGTTCACTGTGTCCTTGGCACAGAGCTAAGTTTGTATGTGCACTGACTCCTTAGCCTTCTCAAACATTTCTTAAGCTGTTAGGACCTCAATTAGATATGTTAGCTGTGAGAATTGGCTCAACACTCCCACTCCTACCAAAGAATTTTAAAATGCTGAACTAGTGGGTGGGAGTGGGGTGGGGGAGAAGTGGGAGAGTGGATCTGATCTAAGGCGTTTTCTAGTTCTCATGGATCACAGCCACTTTCCTGTAGAGGTTTTGTAGATTAACAAAAACCGTTTTATCAGGCCACAATTGTTGAATTGAGGCTATGGGAAAGCTCCAAATTTGATTAAATTGATCCAAGAAGAGGCACTTAAACGTCTCCAGAAAAATTTCCCACACTGAGAAAAAAGACCAGTACTTTCATAGTACTTAAATTTCTAACATACGTAATGTTATTTCCTTATCTAAGGAAACTGGGCAGGCCCCACTGTTGCAGATAAACAAACATGAAACTAACATAAATTATTTTTTAAGAAGGGCATTCGACTGATAATCTGCAGATCTGCCACGTACAAATTTTTATGTCTTTGGGCAATGCCCTTAATGTCTCTGCATCCCTGTCTCCTTATCAAAAGATAAAAATCTTTACTGCCACAGATTGTAATGTACTAGCAGATGTTATCGAATGGAAAAGACCTGGTTTCCCCAACTCAGATCTTTTCCAGGATCTTTATTATCTGGAATCCCCCTGAGGTCCCTCTTCCCACTCCACCCCAAATGAGGACAATCACTGATACATAGTAGGGGTTCATCACATATTTATTGAGTAAATGAACGCACCTCCATAAACTCTTCCCTGGTGATGCTGGCAGGAAGTGTCCTCCCCTGCAGCCTCTGAGAGAGCATTGCACCAATAGTCGGGAAGCCACTTCTGTCGGCTTAGTTGTCCCCTGGCTGTGTGTTTAGGCAAGTTATGTTCATCTTCCTTGCCTTCCACAGTGCCTTCATCTAAAGCATAAGGGGATTAAACTAAAGGATCTCAAAATCCTTTCTTGCGATAGTGATCTGAGATTTTTTTTAATCCCTTTGAAGAAGATTGCTAACGTCTGGAGGCAGGTACCATTTCTAACTGGCATTTGTATTATTAAAAAGCACTGACATTGTGCAGGGCCTTCAGATGCTCATTTGATATTGAACAAATGTAGAAACAACTTTAATAAATGTAGGTTTTACAGCCTCTGCATAAATAATAGTACTGATATTTCCAAAGCATGGTCTTAAACATGTTCTTACCCAAAGAAACTATAGAAATGTGGGCAGGACAGATACTGCTTCAGATCGGAAAATAGGCTCAGCCAAGTCAAAGATTACCCCAAAGTCATACAACTAGACAGGAACACTGGCTTGTCTGGAAAACTGTCACTGTCTCTGGGGTGAGGTTCTCTCCACGATCTTCTACTGTGTCTCATTCAGTCAAGTGACAACAGTATTGGAAGTTGCAGAAATTAATTGTGGCTTTGTCAATGCACTATTGAAGTCTTGTTCCTATTCTGGGTAAAGTTAGTTATTCCTTATTCTCAACAATGTGCAGGTGTTAAAGGAAATTTAAAATTTATCCATTTATTTAAGCCCCCAGGAAAACAGCACCATTTGTAGTTCTATGTTTAAATGCATTATTTTTATAAGCAGCCACTTACAAAAAGAGAACTTGATTTTACTGTGCATTGGTCACTGGCAGCATGCATTGTTTTACTTATGTGATTTCATTTCATCCTTTAAAATCCCATTTTATTATTTTAGCAAAAAGGAAGCTGAAGCTCATAACAAATTTGCTCAAAGCCGCATGGCTGGCAAGTGCTAAAGCTGCCATTAAAACCCACTGCCATCTCTATTCCAATGGTTGCTATGGTGCCAGCTCTATTCCAAGGGCTGCTATACCCATCCTGTAGCCAGGTAGACCTAGAATGACACCTGATGTGCTTTTAAAGGATGCAGACTCCTAGATGTCACCCCTGACCAGAATATATGGGAAGTGGGGTGGGTTTTTTTTTTTTAATTAGAGAAGTTGTAGGTTTACCAAAAAAAATCATGCATAAAATACAGGATTCCCAAATACTACCCGATTATGAACACCCTCCTTGGTATATTTGTTACAACTGATGAAAACATTTTTGTAATTGTGCTATTAACTCCAGTTCACAGTTTAACTAAGGCTTTACTGTTTGTGTTGTGCGGTTCCATGTATTTAATTTTTTTTTTATTCTAGTAACATATTTTCCAGCCTAAGATTTCCCCTTTAATACATATTCAAATATATAATTCAATGCTGTTAACTACATTCACATACTGTGGGGTGGGTTTTCTTTTTTTTTCTTAATTTATCTTTTGGGGTGCATGGTCCGGGAATTGAACCTGGGTCTCCTGCATAGAAGGCGAGCATTCCACCATTGTACCACCCGTGCACCCCAAAGGAATGGGTAAAGGGAGTTGTTAGTGATATACTCTAAACTTTGAAAACCAGAACAAGTTATACTATGACACAGTTATGGTAAATGTAGTAAACACACAAAATGAGTGAAACCAAAATTTTACATGGTAGGAATTTCCTGAACAACTGGGGACTTTAACTCACCAATTAGGATGAAAACTAAAAATCACTCTCACAATATTAGAACTGGATTCTCCCTCAGGCTCACTGCAACCATGGTAGGAGAATATCTTTAACTTTCTTTGCTTCAACCACAGAGGGACGCCTGCTTTTTGACCAAGTACCTTTGGTTGAAATGGATGGAATGCGGCTGACACAGACTAGAGCCATCCTCAGCTACCTTGCTGCCAAGTATAACTTGTACGGAAAGGACCTGAAGGAGACAGCCAGGTACCATATATAGGATTCAAGTATGTGCTTGATGCTTATCCAAACTTCTGGGGCTCTGGATCAATTGAGACCTGGTCCAGGTACAGCCTTTTAGCCTGGGCTGAGAGGAGAAGGCAAGGGTGAAAAAAAGGGAGAGGCTCCTGCTACACTGGGCATGTCCTGGGCAGAACTCTGAATAAATATCCTAGACCTCCTCTTTTTGTGTGCTACTCATAGTGTTGTGCATTCAGCATTTTCATAGTCTCTCCTTACTCCTAAAAAAATTTGCCTCAGAAAATGGAAATTTGCCCATTTCCACCATGAAGGTGGAAATGACTAGCTCAGCAAGCATATATTGACCATTACAGCAATGATCTATTGCCACAAATAATGCTTTATAACAAATGACCTCAAAGCAGTGACTTAATAAGTATTTGCATTACTTACCAGTCTATGGGTCAGCTGTGTGGGTTTGCTGATCTTGGGCCAGGTTCAACTTATCTCAGCTGCACTCACTCATGTCTGCAGTCATGAACCTGGTCTGCTTGGAGGTTCAGATTTTGGGTTTGGCTGACTATCAGTTGGAGTGAAGGGGGCAAATGGGCCATGTCTCTCTCACCGCCCATCCTGCACTTGCTCTCATGGCAGCTAGGCAGAGCTCTAACAGAGAGAGTAGAAGTGCACAAGACCTCTTAAATTCTAGACTCAGAATTGGTACCTCATTGATTCTACCACATTCTGTTGATCAAAGCAAGTCACAAGGTCAGCTTTTTTGATACCAAGAAAGTTTGTAGCCATTTTCCTTTTTTGCAGTCTATATACTGCAAGCATTTATATGCTATGCACTGTATTAGACCTGGCTTAGCATGTTTTGGTTTTACTCCTGGGAATAGTTTAGTTTAGCAGGAAATGAGTAGACTTAAGGCAAAACAAAGACTTGCAACTATAATGTTTTATTAAGGTTCAGGTCAAGAAGCATTTTCAATGGTCCCTAAAATCTTATCTCCATAGCATGGTCATAGTGGGATGGTCAGCATACATACCAAACATGATGGAAGAAAGCCCCAGGCTAATTATTCAGAAAAAAAGGAGAAAAAGAGAAAGTATAGTATAAGAATAAGCAAAGTCCATAGCAAGGAGCAGCCCATTCCAACTTTCTCATAGCTCCATCTTTAAAACAGACCTAGTCATTCCAATCTGCAGTCCCAGAGGTTTAGGGTGAGAAAGGAGGCAATTTGAAGCAGTGTGTGAATGGAACCCTTTTATGACAGTGTAAATGAATTCTAATAAGTAAAAGCAATCTATTTTTCATTGTTATGATGCATGCTTTTATTTTTATTTTAAATCTCCATGTTTTTCTCAAGAAATGTGTCCTGAAACTATAGGTAAAGTCATTAATATTTTTTTCTCGGTCTATAAACTGAAACAGATCTAAGCAAGTGGATATGTGACAGCTGATTTATGATTAAGATGGGACAATGAATGCAAATTATTCTTCTAAATACCATTAAAAAGAAAGGCAAAGACTACAGAAGATTATTAAATAAAATTTGTTGGGAAATTAGCACATAGTGGAGATACAAAGACATACAACCCTTAAGAGGTTGCAGACTAGTTGTAGAGAGAGCTAGCACAGCATGTTTGCTCCAAATGGCCAATAATTAATCTTAGTTGTTTTTTTAAAAAATAATCTCGTTCGTTTTTAGTGTTTGCAAATGAAAGGAAAATTTTAAAGGGAATGAAATAGAGCTTTTTGGCTGACCTGACTAGGAAGGTAAACCTTTCTTTCTCATTTGCCAGATCAGCAAGAGATCTGCAAAATTACCTATCTTCTTTAAATAAGTGAAAATGTTCTGGGACTTACGGTTTTGCACTTATAGTAAATGTCATTGAGTTCCATTTTTAAAACTATAATAATCCAGGTATTTGTTTATGGTAGCTTTCAACTTGGAGGTATTCATTAATTCCTTCTTATGTCCATTTACTCAATAAACATTTCCAAAGCATTAACTATGCTTTAGTCACTTGGCTGATTCTGGTCTCAGAAATCATTTCCAAGAGTGGATGCTGAAAGGGGCAATGGAAAAATGGTTTGTTCCAATATCTACTTACCACAGTTGTGTTGGATAGGAGAACCTTTACTCTAAGGCTTCTGTGAGTGAAAGTCAGATGGTATTTTGTCAGGATCAATATGTATGCTGATGGCACACTGGACCTGATGATGATGGTCGCATTGGCTGCATTCAAGCCGCCTGAGGAAAAAGAGGAGAGTGTTGCTTTAATCATGAAGAATGCTAAAAACCGCTACTTCCCCGTCTTTGAGAAGGTAGGCTGCTGGGACTCTGGGCTTTTGCATTTCCTTTCACAGGTAAGAATGATGAAAGTGTGAATATGTGAAAAAACAGATGCTATGTTAGAACTTTACTGCTTTTGGACCAAAACGTTAATAAGGATTCCAGAATAAATAACAGGTAAAATGGCAGAGCCTTCAACAAAACAGAATTGGAATGAACCAATTGGAATGAAAGTATAGTGCTTTTCTGGTTTGATTTTACAAAGAAGCCATAAGCTCAAAGCATCACCACCTTGAGTTCACCATGTAGGTTTTTCTTCAGGTTTAGTATTGGAGGCTGATAATACCTCAATCAAAATACAAATTCTCCTCAAGTTACATTTTTTATTTTTTTAAGTTACAACATTTCTGAAGTTGTTATGGAGTAAGTAGCAATAGCAAATGCACTCACAATCCATCTGGAAGGTTCCAAACCTAGAGGCCAGCCTGCAGTGTGATAGGAAGGCTTGTTAGCACAGAGTTCCACAAATAAAAGGTTGGCCGGGCTAAATAATTCTGTGATCTTTATACTCAGTTTTATCCTTAAGAAGTAATGATTTATTGTTAACTGATTGAAGAACTCCATCAGGACAAGACAAGTAAACTCCTATTTATCCGGAGACAATGTGCATTGTTGTTGAAATACCTTACAAATTAAAACAAGCAAACTTAATTATTTGAGTCATAACATTAAATGCTCTTTATCATGCAACTGATTTTGGGGTGTTGATCTTGTTCCCTGCCACTTTGCTGAATTCATTTATTAGCTCTAGGAACTTTGTTGTGGATTTTTTGTATAAACGATCACATCATCTACAAAAAGCGGAAATTTCAGTTCTTTCTTTCCAATTTGGATGCCTTTTATTTCTTTTTATTACCTAACCACTGTAGCTTGAACTTCTAGTACAATGTTGAATAGCAGTGGTGACAGTGGGTATCCTTGCCTTATTCCTGACCTTAGAAGGAAAGAGTTCAGTCTCTCACCATTGAGTATGATGTTAACCATGGGTTTTTCATATATGCCCTTTATCATGTGTGCTGATAAGGGTATTTTCATTTTGCCTTGACTGAAACATTTTAAGAGTCACTGATTTTGGACATTTTTTTTCTTTGCAACTAACACAATTTTATTCTTACTATTCCCGGGAGTAAAACCAAACCATGTTAAGTCAGGTCTAATACAGTGCATAGCATATAAATGCTTGCAGTACATAGACTCCAAAAAAGGAAAATGGCTACAAACTTTCTTGGTATCAAAAGATGGAGTCCAGCTAACTTGTGACTTGCTTTGATCAACAGAATGTGGTGGAATCGATGAGGTACCAGTTCTGAGTCTAGAATTTAGCAGGTCTTGTGTGCTTGTGTGCTTCTACTCTCTCTCTTAGAGCTCTGCCTAGCTGCCATGAGGGCAAGTTCAGGATGGGCGGTGAGAAAGACATGGCCCATTTGCCCCCTTCACTCCAACTGATAGTCAAGAAGAGATGTGGTACCTGAATTTGTCTTTGTTCCTTACTCATGGTATAAATCCACATCTTTTCCATCGTCTGTAAAAGCTGCACCTGAGGAATTTTTATATGCAATTTTCAATGGACAATGAAAATTTAGCTTTCGTGTGGCTCAGATTTGAGTTTCTGCATTGGTGACTTCGTCCTGCTTTTGGTATAGCATCCTGACTCCAGCCAATTGTGGCCTTTGTGTTTCTCTGTACTGGTGGGTAAAGTTTTACTTAATCAACTCCAGGCTTGTTACAGGGAGCCTGGTTTCAACACTTCACTGCCTAATGGCTTTGAAAATCACTGACAAATTAATTTCCGAAAGGATTTTGCCAATTTACATCAATGTATAAGAGTGCTGGTTTCATCATATCTTTAACAGTCTCAGAGATTATCAAGAAAAAAGATCCATCTATACAAAGGATTACGTACTTTTCTAGGTGGTTAGCCAGGCAAAGTCATCTTTTACTTTTATTTGACATCTTTGTTATTTTCTTTCTGTAGATTCTGAAAGGCCATGGAGAGGATTTTCTCGTTGGCAACAAATTCAGCTGGGCAGACATACAACTGATAGAAGCTATTCTGATGATGGAAGAACTCGATGCTTCTGTTCTTTCTGCCTTCCCTCGGCTACAGGTAACATATTAACAGCCACAAAAACCCCAGGACGAAATGAACGGAGACAAATGTGTGAATCAAAAAATGTGTCTCTAGGTCAGTATCAAAAGAAACTTAAGAAAGACATTTGAAAAATCATTACCTTATTCCTTTTTTTTTTTTTTTAATTTGCATATGGGCAGGAGTCACCAGGGATCGAACTCCAGACCTCCAGCACAGCAGGTCGGAGCTCTGCCTGCTGAGCCACGGCAGCCACCCACCTTATTCCTTTTGACTATCTTCTTCTGCTTACACTATATGATATTTTAGGAAATAAAACTTTGTGGAGGGAGAAAGAATAGGTTTTCATTTCTAGTGTAAACATTTAGGGCTATCTTCTTTATTGGTGCTTCAAGTGTTTTTCCAAGGCAAAGCAAGACTGTCAAGCCTGCCTCTGTGGCTTCCCTCCCCAGTCCTCCAAACAACTCTGCATCTTTTTTAACCCTCCTGCAGTCCCTCATTTGTTCAGAGCCTCTGCTCGGCTGCCTCTGCCTGTCTCCTGTTGCATTGCCCCAGCTCAGACCTTTGCCCCTTCCTCTGCCACTGCCAAATTTACCTGGCCTCTGTTCCAATTCCTTAGAAACCTTTCATCTGATAGGTGATTGTGAGTTTTATAGTTTAAGAATAGCTTGTTCTTAAAACAAAAGAAATGCAAGTGGATGGTAGCTACATTAAACATGCTTATAAGCCATGAGAAGAAAAGAAAGGAAAAAACCCCACCCTATAATCCTACTAGCAAAACATTAATGCTTTAGACTTCCTGACCTATTATTTTGCATTTTTCCTCAAAATAGGATCACACGAAATATTGTGGCCAGCAATTTAATTTTTTTCACTTATCATGGATGTATTTACATGTCAATAAATATTCTGCAATATAATTTTATTTTATTTTTACTGGGAAATACAATCATACGTTTTTAAAAAAAAAGGTATAAATTAAGAAGCCGCATTTCCACCACTGCTCTCCCACCTTCCCACCCCCATAATCACTTTGTTTTGGTTTCTTGTGTATCCTTCTAGTATTCCTATTTATGTAGATACAAGAAAATATGAATATTTTTCTTTTTCATATCTTAACTTATTGCGTCTCCCTTACTTACTCAAAAGATAAAATAGTATACAGCCTGTTTTGCACCAGGATTTTTAATTTAACAATGCATTTGTGGAGATCTTTCCTTGTCAATACAGAGACCTTCTTCATGCCTGTTTATGGATAATACCATAAATTACTGGATTATATTCCTTATAGGGATATTCCATAATTTATGTAATCAGTTTCCTTTTCCTGGAACATAGGTTATTGTCAATTTTCACCTTTACATTCTTATAGCTATTTCTTTGCTCATATCCATAGTTCTTCTCTTATAATAAATTTATAAAACAGGAAGTGATAGGTCAAAGAATATGAATACTTAGACTTTCAACATTCACTGTTGTTTGTGACAATGATTTTTTTTATTGAGATAAAATTCTCATAAAATCAACCACTTTCAAATATACAATTCAGTGCGTTTAGTATATTCACAATGTTGGGCAACCATCACCTCTATCTACTTCCAAAACATTTTCGTCACCCCCAAAAGAAACCCCACACTCATGAAGCAGCCACTCCCTATATCTCCCTTCCCCCTAACCCCAGCAACTACTAATCTGCTTTCTGTCTCTATGCATTTGCCTATTCTGGACATTTCATATAAATGAAGTCATACAATATATGACTTTGTGTCTGGCTCCCTTCACTTAGCATACACTAGGGTTCATCCATATCGTGGTATGTATTGACATTTCATTCTTTTTTACAGCTGAATAATATTCCATTGTATGGATACAGCACATTTTGTTTTTTCATTTCATCAGTTGGTGTGTTGTCCTTTTCTGACAGCAGTGATTTTTAAATACAATAATTAAACCTGCAAAACACTCCAGCCAATGTATGGCATTCCCAGGAGACATTCAGTTAACATGTTTTGATAGATTAGCTCAGATTCAACACACTGATCTCCAAAGCTCAAGGTCTAAGCATCCTCCTCTCGTGACAAAATTCTCATTCTTTTTTAGAGGTTGGGACTGTTGGTGAGACCTGATTTTTACCATTTCTCTTTTCAGGCATTTAAAGCAAAAATCAGCAACATCCCTACAATTAAGAAGTTTCTGCAGCCGGGGAGCCAGAGAAAGCCACCCCCAGACAGCCGTTATGTTGAGGTTGTCAGGAACACTTTGCGGTTCTAATGACCAGCAGATCTTAGGGTGCCAACAGGGATGATTCCGTTGCACCATCAGCACACGCTGTGGTGGATAACCAGAGCCAGCAGTAGATCCTAGGGGTAGAATGTCTGAAAAAAAAAAAAAAGCTGACTGCCATCAATGACATATGCCAATTAAATGCAATATAAAATCCTCCTTGATGTGTGACTTTTTTTTTCAGTTATATAAATTAGTTATATCTTAAGCAATCTCAGCATTATTTGGAATGGTTTTACAAAAGCAAAACCCAATCTCCGGCTACAATAGATGGAAGAGGGTCATCTAATTGTCCACATTTGCTTAGGTTTTCAAAATGATATTTTTTGACATAATGTAGTACATACACACAATGAAATATTATGCAGAAATAAGAAAGAATGAGTAAATGAAGCACATGACAACATGGATGAACCTTGAGGACATAATGCTGAGTGAAATAAGTCAGACACAAAAGGACAGATGTTGTATGATTTCACGAATATGAACTAACTACAATATGCAAAATCAGAGCCCTAAAACATAGAATACAGGGTACCTAAAGATAGATGGCAGCTAGAGAAGGAAAAGTGGATACCTAATATTTATAGAATTTTTCACAAGGTTCAACTTAAATGTTTGGAAATGGATAGAGGTGAGGGTAGCTTGTTATTGGGATTATAAATTATGGTGCCGAATTGTAGGTGAATTTGGCTGAAAGTGGTTATTTAGAGTCATGTATATCACTGATTAACACTACAAATGAAATACATGGTATGTAACTATATCTCAATAAATTCTGCAGATTAAAAAAAGAGTATTCTCTGAACATCCCCTGCTTCCTCATCCCTACCCCTTGGATTTCCTGGCATCTGTCATGGTTAGGGATGATGGTCCACAACTTTTATGAAATCAGTGTTGCGTGTAAATAAACAGGAGGCAGCTGTACTTAGGACAGTGGCTTACACAGAGCCCTGTTCTTTTTTTTAATTGAAAAATCTTCACACACATACATTCTATATATGGTGTACAATAATGACTCACAATATCATCACAGCTATGTGATCATTTTTTAGAACATTTGCATCACTCCAGAAAAATAAATAAAAAGAAAAAACTCATCTATACCATACACCTTACCCCTCCCTCTCATTGGCCATTAGTATTTCTATCTACTCAATATATTTTACCCTTTGTCCCCCCATTACTTATTTATTTTTTAATCCATAGTTTTTACTCATCTGTCCATATCCTAGATATAAAGAGTATCAGACACAAGGTTTTCACAATCACACAATCACGTCGTAAATGTAAATGTTATATCTTTATACAATCATCTTCAAGAATCTAGGCTACTGAAACACAGCTCAACAGTTTCAGGTACTTCCCTCTAGCCACTTCAATACAGCATAAATTTAAAAAGGGATCTCTGTATAATGTATAAGGATAACCTCTCGACTCTGTTTGAAATCTCTGCCACTGAAACTTCATTTTGTCTCATTTCTCTCTTCCTCCATTTGGTCAAGAAGCTTTCTCAATCTCATCATGCTGGGTCCTGGCTTATCCTAAGTTTTCTGTCCCATGTTGTCTGGGAGATTTACACCCCTGGGAGGCATGTCCCACATAAGAGGGAGGGCAGTGAGTTCATCTGCTGAGTTGGCTGAGAGAGGTCACATCTGAGAGGTTCTCTGAGGGTGACTCTAAGGCTTAATTTTAAGTAGGCTTAGCCTATTCTTTGCAGGAATAAGTTTCATAGGGGCAAATCCCAAGATCTAGGGATTAGCCTATTGATTTGGTTGTCCCCACTACTAGCAAAAATGTGAGAAACTCTCCAATTGGAGAAGTTGAATATTTCTCCCTTTCTCCTCATTCTCCCGAAGGAACTTTGTAAATACTTCCTTCCTTATTCACTGCCCAAATAACTCTGAGATTTATTGGGGCATCACACTGACCTAAACAAACCAACAAAATTTCATGTCCTATTCAAGATTTCCTGTACTTATGGTGTTCAGCTAAACTGACCATACAAGTTAAATTAGGAAATGTACTACCCAAAATATAAATTTTGCACCAAATAAACATTTTTCCCTTTAGCCTCACACAGAAGTTGAAGTTTTACAATATGGACAATATCATCCTTCACCCAGTCTTCTGATATATCTTAGTCCTATCCAGGTCAATTTCATATCTCTTCTCGATGTCTGACCACTTTTTCAACTTTTTGAACAGTTTCTGTATGCAGTACTGCTGATTTTCATAGCTTCAGAGCTCTAACTCTGAGTCTCAGCTGCCGTGACCAGCATGGCTCAGTATCGGGATTGAAGGGAAGTGACCAGGAATTAAGAAAGAAAGACAAGAGACAAAGATATAGTTAAGGCTGGGACCAGGTGGGACTCTGAGCTCTGATGGAGACTCAAAGACCCCAACAGGTTCAGCACCATTTATTTTACAGGACTGTGAGGTACGAAAGTAACAAAAGTGTAACTAAAATCGGGGGGAAGGAGGAAGCAGGGGGGGAACCATCTGCTTTCCTGTGCCTGGATGAGTCAAAAGTTACATATGTTTCCCAAGGCCTCCTTCTGCCCCAGACTTAAGCAGCTTTGCAACACTTTAGCCTTTTCAGGACATCAGGTGCCTATTCCCACAGAGACAGCTTTGCTATATATCTGCAGTGAGCATGTGACCTCTGTCTCATCAGAGCCCGACACTCAGGCTGAAATACCTGAAATTTCTGGGAAAGACCAGGTTGTATATTAACAGAGAGCCCTGTTCTTGCTGTCTGCATTAAGATCAGCATACTTGGGATAAGAATGACCAGAGATTTGGGAGACAGGATCTCTCCAACACTTACCCTGATGCTGAGTACCTGTGATAGAAAAAAGTGGCAAGTGACAAATTGGAAGTAAGAGGAGCACAGTGGCTCTTACTCACAGAGGAGGCAGGGGATGTTCAGAGAATACTCTTTTTTTAATCTGCAGAATTTGTTGAGATATAGTTACATACCATCTATTTCATTTGTAGTGTTAATCAGTGATATACATGACTCTAAACAACCACTTTCAACCAAATTCACCTACAATTCGGCACCATAACTTATAATCCCAATAACAAGCTATCCTCACCTCTATCCATTTCCAAACGTTTAAGTTGAACCTTGTGAAAAATTCTATAAATATTAGGTATCCACTTTTTCCTTCTCTAGCTGCTGTCTATCTTTAGGTACCCTGTATTCTATGTTTTAGGGCTCTGATTTTGCATATTGTAGTTAGTTCATATTCGTGAAATCATACAACATCTGTCCTTTTGTGTCTGACTTATTTCACTCAGCATTATGTCCTCAAGGTTCATCCATGTTGTCATGTGCTTCATTTACTCATTCTTTCTTATTTCTGCATAATATTTCATTGTGTGTATGTACTACATTATGTCAAAAAATATCATTTTGAAAACCTAAGCAAACGTGGACAATTAGATGACCCTCTTCCATCTATTGTAGCCGGAGATTGGGTTTTGCTTTTGTAAAACAATTCCAAATAATACTGAGATTGGTTAAGATATAACCAATTTATATTTTATTAGATGTATTGACCAAAGATTTCCCAGCCCTGATATACTCTTTAGAGGGTAATGCTTATATCCCAAGCTGCGTAATTTGGAGTTGAGCTCCACATCAGGAAGGGGACAGAGGGGCTGACTTGGTGATGGAGTATCTATTCAGAGTGGTGTTGGAGGCACAGTTGAGTTCCTGGTGGCCTCAGGTCTAGAGCAGGATTCCTGCCAATGGCTTGGGGTATATGATTCTACCAGTTTCACACTTCTGCTGGGATGTGCCATCTCAGACCACCAGGCCTCATCAATTGCTGCGTGTGTATCCATGGACATGGCCTTACTTGTGAAATAACTTAGCGACGCTCCAAACTTCACCCCATTTCCTCAGTGGCACCATGGGGCCTGACCATTCCTACCTCAGATCCTGCCCCATCCATTTTTCCCTCCCTTCTTCAGATGATGGATTGACCAGCAGAGTTGGAGTAAACTGGGCCATTCAGCAAAAGCTCCCTAGCTCTTTGTGGGGTCTAAGGTCAAATCCGGCTCCAGTGGGACCAGTCAGCTAACCCACCCATCTCATTCCCACCTCTGAGAAAGCCATTGCCAGCTGCCTGATGATGAAAAAGACAGAAAGGGGAAAGCGCTCCTCAGAGGAGACCCTGTGCCCCACTGTGTGAGATGACTGTTTCCTTTGACCTCTACCAAAGTAAAGGGTCTATCCTGAGTAGAAATAAAGTGGAAAAATTATTTTTTAATGATTCAAAACTGTAACCAGTTTTTTCTTGTTGAAATTCTGCTAGTAGTCTTGATAAACAAGCAGTTTAGAAGACTAAACAGTTACAGCTATCATCTTCCTCCCTCAAGTTGTTTTTAAAACAGCCACTTCCTGGGCCCTCACTCCTTGCCTCGGCACCTCTATTGAGGAGCCAAATGCTTTGTGATCGAGTTCCCAAAATCCCATGCCACTTTTGCACACGTTCTATTTCATAGGTTTTGAAAACAAGCCCTAGACCTGACCCCAACCTGGCACATTCTCAAGGTACACCCCTAATGGCACCTGACAGCAGATACACCCCAGCTGCCCAAAGCCAGGGACCTGTTTCATAGTCCAGTAATCCCCATTAAGCACAACTTGATATCTTTCTTGTAATAGCATGTATTCTCATAGTTCTTCCTTACATGGTTCTCTTTAGGTCCACTCTCCAAGTTCTTGGGTGGGGTATTACCCAACTCGTAGAGGTAGCTATGGGTGATCAAGGCTTTGTGAGTCTCAGAAACCCCCAAAGCATCCAGTAGCATTCAAGGCTCAGCTCCTACTCTCCCCTCTTCTCCCTCCTCCCTGAGCCTTGGTTTTGGACAGAGGAAGAAGGGCAAGTGAAGGGTACAGGCCCAACATCCCCCACAGAAATGGAGGGGGAGGCCCTGACAGGTCCTTGGACACAGCTTCCTCCCCCCAGAAGCCTTCCAGAGTGAGCGCTGCTCTTTTTCCCAGAAGAATCAGGAATAGGGGCCCCCATATCAGAAGTGTAGCTGTCTTGCAAGAAAGAATTTCTTTTCTTGGTGTCTATTACCTCGTTTTGGTTAAAGCTCAATTCTTTTGGTTTGGAACTCCGCATACAAAGAATTAAAACAGGGGTAGTGGCCTCTCCTAACAACTGGGGGGACTTGGTGCTGGTAATTAACACTCCCTTTAGATTTAAACCTTGTGATTACTACAGGAGTTTCTCAGCACAGGTAAGTGGGAAAAAAACTTTAATCAGAGTGGGAAAAAAACTTTAATCAGGGATGGCTGCTTCTACTGGATTGCCAGCCCTAAGCAAAATGGAGAGAAAGGGGTTTGGGTATTTGGTCTTGATTTTTTTTTTTTTGGTTGTAGTCATTGCTTTTTAAAAGCAAAAGCATGGAATTTATTAACCTATGTGTTATGATTTGAATTGTGCCCCCAAAAAGATATATTGAAGCTCTAATCCCCAATATGTCACATTGTGAACTTATTTGGAAATATGGTTGTTACAGATGCAATTAAGCAAGTTAAAATGAGGTCACATGGGAGCAGGGTGGGCCCTTAATCAATATGACTGATGTCTTGTAAGAAGTAGAAAATTGCACACAGAGAAACAGACCTGGGGAAAATGCCAAATGGCAAGTGCGGTAGAGACTGAAACCCATGGATTGCCAGCAAACAATCAGAAGGTAAGAGGGGGCAAGGAGGATTCTCCCCTAGAGATTTCAGAATCCTGAGATAATACATTTCTGCTGTTTTAAGTCACCAAGTCTGCGGTACTTCGTTACAGCAGCACTATGAAACTAGGACACTATGCGATTGAAAGAACAAGTATGAATTCAGGGACAAAAAGAGTGTCAGGATGTTCATATCTCGTTCTGACATCTGTGCTGGCCTCGGGTTTTTCCCAGGGCTCCGTGACTGGCTCAATCTCATCCTGTGATCTCCCGGGACGAGGCACAGAGATACTGATGTACCAAAGTGGAACCGCATGGAGGGGCCGGAAGTTCCTCAAAGGAATGAGGTTGGTATTTCCAAGAGAAGAAGGGAGAAATGCTGGACAGACCGAACCACACAGGTCTACTGCCTCTCCAGGAAAGCGAGTCTATATCCCTTACCCCTTAGACCAAGCCCTGCTACTGTACTGTATTGATAGCAGGAATTGCATCCTGGTTTTATAGGTGGGAAAAATTAGCCTTAGAGAGAGGACATGACTTTGTCTAAGATTATGCAGCTAAAGAGTGGCTGAACCAAGATCTGAACCCAGTAGTCCAGGACTGGGGTCTTGTTAATAAATCTGGCAGTAGCCTAGGATTCTGTTTGGGAGATTGACGATGGCTAGGTAATAAGGCTTGTTTGCTAAGGGGTGGCAAAACTGGGTATGGTGATTCTATGATTCTACTCATAGCCCTTAGCAGCCATATGCTATGAATTTGTATTTTTCTGTTTTTGATCTTCCCCAAGCTCTTTCCCATCTGGTGTCAACTGGGCCTCCTCCAGACCTTTCAAGAAATAGGAACTTGATACTTTTTTGGGTAAACTTTTTTATAGACACCAACATGTATAGCACAGTGGACTAGTCTTAAATTCTAGAGCTCAATGCTTTTCTTTTCTTTATTTTTTAAAACAAATATCACATACTTTTTTTTTTAACAGCATTATTGGAGTATAATTTACATAGCATAAAATATTTAATGTTTTTTAGTAATTTTATACCATTATGCAGCCATCACCCCAATCCAATTTTAGAATATTCCCATCACCCCAAAAAGGTTCCTCATTCCAGTCAATCCCTATCCCACCCTCAGCCCCAGGCAACTGGTCTGCTTTCTGTTGCAGTGTATTTTATTTCGTCAAAAAAAATCCTGGCTTGAACCACAATGCCAAGACAATAATCCCAGGTCATCTTCTTGTAGCTTTCTCTTCCTGAAGGAAGATCCAGCAGAATTTCACTACATAGTAAGGTGTGGCCTGAGCCTGTGGCTCCATCTCTCAAAAATGAACAGAGTAAGACATTATAGACATGGCCCAGCCCAAGGGGACGTTCATCACGGTCACATGAGAATATTTCAGAAGCCCCCTAATTCGATTGAAGTCCTCAGGGTATAATCACAAGAAAATAGGATTTAATAGAAAACTAAGCTTTAACTCAGCAGTTTTGTACAGTCGTGTGCAAAGAAAAGGTAGTCAAAGGACAGAAATTTGCAGACTATTCTAGCACCTGACCATGAATATTTTGGCCCCTTGGCATAGAGCTTTCCAATTGGTGTGTCCTGGATGAGTTGCTGTGGTTCAAGATATTGATTAACTCAACCTCAGGGGCAGCCAGAACAGTCCAGTGGCTTACCCTCAGGGCTTACCATTTCTTCTCTGTGCATCGCTGTGAAAAAGTTGGTAGGTTTCTCTAAGAGGTGTTAAAGGTGGAGCCTGCTCTCACAGGTTCATGATAATGCCAGCTAACAAACTGCCCAACTTTCTTAGCTTGGATTCTGTGCTTACCCCAACTTCTCTTTGTAGATTTTTCTCCAGGGTTAAGGGTGTGTTGGCCAGCCATCAGGAGCATTTTGATCCTCTTGGCAATTGTGTTCTTCTTATAAAACAACAGAGTGAGGTCTCGGGGTTTGTGCATGTCACTCTTGAGCTTTTAGCAAAAGTCTGTTGTGTTTTGTGACTATGAAAACCTTGTGTGCCCCTTTTACCCAGAATATGGCAGATAAGTAAAAATATGGATAAAAAATAAATAATAGGAGAACAAAGGTTAAAATAAACTGAGTAGATTGAAAATATGATATATCTGACTTGTGGTCAAGGTGAGGGAGGGGTAAGGGATATGGCATGTATGAGTTTTTTCTTTTTTCTTTTTTCTTTCTTTTGCTGGAGAGATGCAAATGTTCTAAAAAAAATGATCATGGTGATGAATATAAAACTATCTGATTATATTGTAAGCCACTGATTGTATACCATGTAATGAATGTCTGTATGTTTGTTTGTTAAGGTTTACAATAAAAATATTTTTAAAAATATAAACAAGTAGTTATTAAAAAAAAATGTCTGTTGTGTTACCTCCAGACTTACCTTACACAATTGTGTTCAGGATCTGCAAAGCTGACATGCAGACTCTGGGATGTGATAACCCAACCAAATACTGCTATGTTTGTCTGAGAAGCCAACTGGGACCCTGATTTTCCTGGCCTTTCTCACTGCAATACTCTTCCCCTTCACAATTTAGTTCTCAGATTTATGTAAACTCTCTCTGCATAATTTGTATTTTAGAGCTCATATTTAATTGTAATGAAAAGCTTTGTCCTTTCTAAAAGGAACTTCAGGCATCAAGAAATAGATACGGACATCTCAGAGATCAAGGGACCTTCATGCTGAAACTATGTCACAGAGAGATTGCTTTGGACAAGGGTCGTGAGAAAAAAGTAATTTATTGCACACATTCTACAGTCCAGGCGCTCTTCCAGGTGCTCGACGTCCATAATATGAGTTAATCCTTTCAACGGCCCTCCAAGAGACATACGATCATTCACGTTTGCACAGATGAGGAAATTGAGGCCCTGAGAAATCGGAGGACCTAGGTTCCCAGAGAACTGACCAGGATGGGGTGAGAAGTGGGGCCTGCTCAAGCCAGGCCCAAGGCGCCATCCTCTTCCAGAATTAAGAGCAAATACTTGTCAAACACAAGGCTTTAAAAAGATCCAGACAGCGTGGGAGGAGATTATTCCATCAGGTTTCTCAGCTTGGCCTCTGATGGCATTAGGCAACTTCAGTCCTCCAGGGTCCTCCCTGCTCAGCCTTGCCTCCAGGTGAGAGCATTCTAACAAGCCAGGTCCATCAGGTGAGCAGCCCAGAAAGGAACCAAGCCCAGTTCACTTTCCTGGTAGTGGTGGCGGGTAACTGTAGGCATCCTTAGGTGGTGGGTGGAGTGGCCCCATTCCCCCTCATAGGATACCCAGGATCTGCTTGGGTAGACTCAGGTAGGCTAGACTAGACTAGAATTCCAGCCACCTAAGACAGTAGCCATTCCAGGGAGTGTGGAGGTGACTGACATGCCATCCACACTTTCTACTTTCACTGTTCAGCATTCTTCAAGTCTCTTTCCACAACCTCTTCTACTATTTTTTTAAAAAAACTTTTGCATTCATTTACATTATTTTTTAGACTGCAACCCAGTGGCATTAAGTACCTTCCCAGCAGTGTACAACCATCAGCACTATCTATTCCCAACACGTTTCAGAAGTCCAAATAGGAACTCTGTGCCCATTAATCAATAACTCTCCCTTCCCTCTTCACCTTAGCCCCTGGCAACTTCTGACTGACTCTCTGTCTCTATGAATTTGCCTGTTCTAGAGATTTCATGTAAGTGGACTCATGTATTTGTCTTTTTGTATCTGACTATTTCACTTAGCATGTCTTCAAGGTTCACTCATGTTGTAACACGCATGAGAACTTCATTCTTTTTTATGACTGGTTAAATTCTCATTGTACAGATACATCATATTTTGCCTATCCATTCATCGGTTGATGGACTCTAGACTTGTTTCCACCATTTGGCTATTGTAAATAATGCTGCTATGGACATTGGTGTAAAAATATCTGTTTGAGTCTCTGTGTTCAGTTCTTTGGGACAACCTCTCCTATTTCTAATGATAAAATAAATTTATCTCCTGTTTCTAATGAGAATGCAAATTTAACAGTTGATATTTTTGAGTGCCTGCTCTGTGCCTACCTTTGTGCAAGGTTGTTTCTACCTCTTATCTAATTGTCACAGTCACCTCATAAGACATGTTGCAGAGAAGTTAAGTAATTTTCCAAGATCATAGAGCTAGTAAGTGGTTGAAAGGACATTTGAGCTCAGATCTGCCTGGTACCAGAGTCCTTGTTAATCACTATAGCAGAGGCTCAGGTCAAGGGAAGGAAGGACCGTCATTGTTACTTCATTGTGCCTAACAAGGAAATCAATACACTGGAAAAAGGGGTGTGGTGAATTCTCAAGTTTTACTTTAAGCAGCATCATGTGTTCGCAGGACTGTAATGTAATCTCAAAAGTACCTGCTAGTTCCCAGTAGTCTAAATGTCCCCATTATTCCTTCACAATTGCTAAATAACCCAATAATCTAGTTAATTCGTTTTTTTTTCTTTTCAGGTTTTTGTGGTCAGTTGTAAAACTATAATTCAGTTGCATTTATTATTCCCAGAAGGCATCCCAGACAATAGAATGATGTAGTAATGAAGCATCCTGTCAAGTATGAAACAAGCATACAGAAGAGTCACTGGTTTGGAAGAGATACCAGAGTTAAGTGAACCGGATGAAACCCCCGGAGACAGGTCCCCCAAAAGGGAGGGGCTGCCACAGTCTCTTCTGGGGAATGGAATTGCTGAGTAATCACAGAACAATCATGTGCAGGGGCAGCTAAATGGATAAGAGCAACTTATCCCTTCTGCTCTTTTTCTTGATTATATACTTTGTGAGCAACTTCCAAAATCATTTTGCCTTATCAAGGTGTTCACACCAAGAAAAACAAACACCTTGAATAAACAGATGTTTTTTCCCCACAAATTAAATGAATCCAATGGAAAAAAAAATCAGAGCCTACTTTCTGCTCTTATTTCAACATGAGCATGTGCATGATTCAAATGATGGATTTATGTACAATGCTTGGCACATAGCAGACTTTCAATAAGTCACGGTTTACCTCTTTCTTTCTAAGTAGAAGCAGAGATTATTTTGCCGATGAGCCTCATGGCGTGTCTATCCACAAGTCCACCAAACACAAGGTGAGAAGCCTTCATTTGGGAACAGGAATTCCACGGAGGCCTCATTGCTGGTCCTAGGTTAGGGAACCTCCATGCTCCCAAATGCCTGTATCCTACAGCAGTTGGGGTTTGCACTGTACCAGCCTCTTTGTGCCTGGCCCCACAATTTCGCCTGCTCATTATAATTAGAAAATAATGAAACTTTGAAAAGTGGGATGGTGGGGAAAGGTTTCTTTACTCTGGAGAAGGATAAGGGAAAGTGAGATTCTTCCATCCTTCAATATGAACGTCTACAAGAAAATAAACATACTGCAGCCTGATGGCCAGTCCAAACACTGGATAAATTAAGAAACATGTCTGCTGATAGAAAAGAAACAACACCCCCAGGTCAACAATTCTGGCCAAATCATGTCCTTGGACGTCTTTTGCCAAAAATAAAGACTCAAGACCCACAGCTGGACCATAACAGCAGCAGATAATAAGAGACGTTTCCCAGACTGTTATGTCTGAAGCACTGATACTTGATTCCCCCAGCTGCTGTCTACCCAGTGCCTTCTGCCCCCAACCCAGGTTTGAATCTGCATTTTAACAAGATCTGCAGGTGACTCATATACACATTAAAGTTTGCACAACACTGTTTTACACTGCCTAGTCTTGCTACTCATCTTTCCAAACAAATGCAGCCAGGGCCCCCCAAACAGAATGCTATCTCCCCAGGTGTGAGACTCTTCTTTTTCCTTTCATCCTCTACTTGTTGTCCACACCATAATAGATATTAAGGACGGCTCCACTGTAGGCTGCCACCTCCATCTCAAACAAGCCAGATGGGAAAAGCACTTGGGAGTGAGTAGGGCTGCCCGAGTTAGCAAATAAAATACAAGATTCTGGGGGTGCAAGTGTAGTTCAGTGGTAGAATTCCCACCTGCCATGTAGGAGACCAGGGTTTGATTCCTGGCCCATGCACTTCCCAAAACAAACAAACAAAAAAACCCCACAAGATTCCCAGTGAAAGCTGAATTTTGGATAAGCAATCAATCGTGTAAAATATACAAACATGACACAAATATTGCATGCATCCTGTATCTTATCAGGCAATCCTCCTAGGGAGTCAAAGTCCTGGGCTGCCCTGTCCAACAAGACCCCTTCCTGTTTCTGCCCATCTATATGTATGTAAGACCCTCACTTGCTTCCAGTGATGATGGTTTTGCTTCATCTTCTCTTCAAGCCCCAGACTGTGGTTTGCTTCCTTCCTTCCACTTTGCTTGCCAGGTACATGAAGTGAAAATAGCAGGGACGTTGACATCAGAAAGTTCTGGGATCTGGTTCTGGTATTTATTAGCTGGATGACTAAGGAGATTTCTTTATCCTTCATTTTATAGATATTTGTATACAAGCCTTAGCATAGATAGTGCCTGGCATATAACTCATCCACTATCTCAACCTCTCGGTTACCTCTTGATAACCTGGTCCTTGGCAGCTCTGGCAGGCCTGGTTGTCCTTGGATCCACAAACTTCTCCAGTACTGGCTCCAGAAGATCTGGTATGAAACAGCACTTCTGAGGTGAACCAATGCCTTCTTCCCAAACCACCTATTCATGGTCTGCCATGACTTCAACTCCTAATTAGGCAGTTCCTGGTTCGCAAATTTATGATGAGATACTTGACTGAAGTTGCTTCCAAGTAAAATTTTGTAATTATAAGGTTATGTTTGCAATCCCAGCAACTTTTTGTCTGAAACGAAACAGGATTTAATAATCACCAATCAATAAATTTTAGATTTGGTGGTCTGAAAAATCATTTTTAATTAAAACATATTTTGGGTACTATAAATTTCATACATTATGCAAAGAGCATATACCAGCCTCTTGCATTTCCACCTTTCTTTGATCCTTTTAACCACCATTGCTAGCACCACTAGAGGTCATCAGGGGCAAGGAGGCACATTCTAGTCAAATGATTTTTGCCTGTTAGTGCCTGAGTGGGAAGGAAGTTTAATTTTTCTATATTATTTTATCCAAATGGGAAAAAAATGCTGAAATTGATTTACACTTTACTTTTTTTTTTACTACATTCATTGTATATGTGGAATATTTGATAATAGCTGAATAATCAAAAAGTTAAAGTAATGTCAGTTTTATGAAGTGCGTTATTTCTGAAATTTCATTATGTATTAAAATCAAATTAGCAGCAAGTCCCAGAACCAGGCGCTAATGTTGCACAGCCAGTTTAGGGATAAGTGTTCCAGTTGAGGAAATAATATTTCAAAATAAAGAGTGGAGTTTGGATTTAAAAATACATCTGCTTGCTCTTCTTTAGCCAAGATATGTTGTGGATTTCAGCTTTCTCTATTTTTGTTAGCACATATTTCTATTCATGGGGTTGCAGTCCTAGTCTTTATTGACTCATTCCTTTTATGCTAGTAGGCCTCTTCAACCCACCAGGTAGTTCTAAACATCATTTTCTAAGGAGAGACAGATTACTGCACAGTGTTTCAGACACAGTATGGGAGAGATCAGACGTTAATCACAACACAAAGCCGGATGGAGACTGACCTTAATAGAGATGCTAATTTAATATTGAAGAGTGTGAATGATTTGTTTCCAAAATAGAACCACATAGCAGGAGGGTGATATATTGAGACCAATGCTCTCTTTGGAATTCTTTGCTAAACTGAATTTGGAATTTTTAAATACCAGTTGTAGTATGAGAAAACAAATTGGGTTTTTAACATGGGCAGAAGTTATCAAACTAAGACATTCTTTGGCTTTGTTTTGGCATCTGTCTCTCATAATGTTGGCAAGAAGTCACCTTCATGGTAATTTTATAGCTTTCCTTCTCCTCTAGACACCTACATTTCTGGAAACTATTGAACATTGAGTCAGAGATTTAAATGATCACTTGTCAGATTTTAGGCCTGGTAAACACCAATTCAAGACCTACAGAACTGCCTGGAAAGAACCTCCTTTCCCCATGGGGGGAAGCATCCGGGCTGCCTTAGACCCACATGGCATCATGCTGCACAGTCATTAGCTCTCTCTTGCAATCACTTTCAGATTCAAATTATGCATGCACCAAAGCTCAAAGGAAACGTAAGGTCACCTGGTCCAAATGCTCACTTTATGGATGTGAAAACGAAGATTCAGGGAGGTTAAAGGTCTGCCCAATTGAGTATGCCAGTTGCCCAGTGTTTTAGTGTCCTAAGCTTAAAAAGGCAAAAGCCATGAAATAGGTTGTATGAAACAATGAGAATTTATTCACTCATAGTTTTAATTGAGGCCAGGGAAGAGTCCAAATTAAGGCATCATCAAGGTGATGCTTTCTTCCAGAAGACTGGTTGCCACATGTCCAGAAGACTGGTTGGCACAGAGGACCAGCTCCTCTGCCATATGGCAAGACACCTGGTGGTGTCTGCTGGTCTCTCCCTTCTATTCCAGGTTTCATTGATTTCAGCTTCTTGCTTCTGAGGAGCTCTCTCTCTCTCTCTCTCTCTCTCT